>JAJJWW010002494.1:0-115610 GCA_023531295.1 Papaver armeniacum | reverse complement strand
GTGCTACTTGAGCATCGGATTTTGGATCGAAGCTTTATCTTGAGTTATTTAGTGTTTGGGTCGCAAGTTTTGGTATGTGTTAGTGTATGGGTCTTAAGTTTGTCCAATTTAGTATTTGGGTCGTTGACCCGTTAGTCAACTAGGAGTTCTAGTCAAACAGTTAGGTAAGGTTAACGTCTGTCAGCTGAAGTATTGTCGTTAGCAACAACCGTTACACGTGCATCTTAATCCAATCATGATTCTCTGCTAACTTCTCTTCTTCTCTGAAAGTGCATCAAAAAACAAGAAAAAGATGAACTGCAGTTACAAATTCACCATCAAAAAGGTTTTTATTGATCTTTAACAAAACACTTTCGTCATCATCACCATTTCCGTCATCTAGTTCTACATGCAGTATATAATCATCATCACTACTAGAGAAAATCACATCGGTGGACACCACCAACACCAAGAGCACCACCACTAAATCAATATAAGATCACCACGACTAATGATTGGTTAGTAATGAAGTCCAATACTATTCATCGTCATCCAAATACTATATTACAGGATTCAATCTAATTTGGGAAACCGAGAGAAACCCTCTAATTGCAGAATTTGGGGAAATTGAGTGAAACTCTTTTACAAATTTTATTCACAAGCTAGAATACTTGAGCAAGTTCGACATAACCCAAAACAAAAACCCAAACATGCCTGAGCAAAAAAAAGAAGAGCTGAATATACATATCTTCATAATTGCTCTCATTCCCATTTTCAATAAACAACGTATTATTCTCTTTCTAGACTTCACTATCACCACCACCTATCCCTCACCACATTAATATCAAATTTGTGATGAAAACATTTTTACGGAATCCAGTTTGTTTATTGCTGCATCATTAAATTTAGTTCATGCCTTTGCAAAATTTCTCTTGAACTTTCATGTATCTGGATGGTAATTGTTGCTTACTCGACTACTGGGAACTCCGATCTCATTGAGGAGATCCTATCTTATTTCCGTTAAAAAAATGACCATAATGATGGAGCCGGTGGTGTATTAACTTAGGCGTCAGCTCCTTTGTTGTGATGCTGGTACTGCTAATTTACACTTGAGCTGCTGCAGTGGGCGGACTATCTTCGGGTTGCTTTTGTTATCATCGTCGCACTTTACACCACCATTGTCGTCGAACTTGATCTTTGCCCCATCATCGTCCTTGGGCCGGGCTCCACTGTGGTTACATAGCGGCTGCACTGCAAAATTAGATTGGGCGGAAGATATATTGGGAGAATTGGTACTTGCATCGTGGTGGAGCTTTCCTTTGGTGGTTGTTGAATGTACTCGCCATTCTCATAGCAGCAGGGAGACTCTGTACAACGTTGGGTTCGTAGCAATAACCACTTGTACTCTGAACTGTCTCCGTTTGCTCCTCTGTCTTTCGATACATATTAGCAGCGGCAAGGGCAGTTGAGAGTCCGTCTGCGTTGGCGTCGACAGGTCTGCTTTCGTTGATCATTTGAGATTGCCCCACGTGTTCTTCGAGTTGTGGGTGAGCTTTATGTTGTATCCTCAAGTGAGCAGCAATGTCAGTCGATGACTCTAGTGGGTAGGTCCTGGCGAAATCGTTTCCACAACAACACTCCGTCCACGGCACCGGTATGGAGACTTGGTTTTGCCTTCTTTAGTGGTTCCTTGTTCCAACAGTTCCTTGCTCCAAGTTGGGAGTTGCTCTTGGTGGTTGTAATGTTCGGTGATTCCGCATTGCTAGGTCACCATCTTGCTTGAGCAGTCGCCAGCGTCATCCGTAAGTAGTAGTGTCATAGCCTTGCATTAGTCGTGTGGAAGTAGGTAGCATGGTACGGTAATCCATCGTCACAGAGGCAAGATGAGTATTTGAACCTGCTACCCCGTTAGCTAATTCCGGGCCAGGAAATTACCGAACGGTGGGGTCTGAAAATCTCCAGGAGACATGGTGTAAAACTGAATGTTTTGTAAGCACCCGTTCCTCTGAGCTGTCAAAGACATGTCATGTTGGGTATTTCTTTCTTATGGAAGCCTTCCCATGGTTGTACACTCATAGACACGACACTTACGGGGGAGTCCGGAGAGATTGCACGCAAGTGCTTTCATCAAAATTTTGGGGTTGTTGGTCTTGAACTGCACCATTGAGTGTCATGGGAATTGAACCTTGTAATGGTTAACTGTGGTGCCTTACTAGCAACTTTCTGAACAGTTATTTATTCATCAGCCTTGCACGGTGGCCCCGATTGACCCGTTAGAGCAACACTTTCTTTGTTGATTATGCTCCGTACCGGTGGTTGCACTTTGCTGGTTCCTTATCGATGCTTTAAAATAGGATTGCCCCTAGTATGCTTTTGTATTGGTGCTTTGGATCCTTCCATGGTTAGTGGTTGATGACAACATGCAGCAGCAAACTAGCAATAGGTAGCAGCGCGGCCACAGCATCAGTATTGGGAACGTGCAGGTCTGCAGCGTTGGCAGCAATTTATCTGTAGCAACTGACCATCCATATCATAGCCATTCTCCCGATGCTTGGTGTACTAGGTTTGGTACAGCTCTTATTTGCTGATTATGCTGTCGCCGTAGCCTTGACTTGAACTTTCGTTCTCTTTCTTGAATTGAGATGGCCTTCAATTCTTCGAATGACTACATAATGTTGAACCGTTTATTCATAGGCATTACTCCGGACTGAAGAGCATATGTAATTTTCATGTGCTCTGGCCTGCACAAAAAAGAAACAAAATATTGTTTTGACAGCTATTTTCATTGTGATGGTTTTTCTGCCGACATGCCCGGGTAATCTTCGAAAATTTCATCGTGATGGGGATAGATCATTGCAATGACCTTGGCCGGAATGACCAGACTACCGGACCCTTCAACAATGTTGAGCGTTAAAACCGTTGTGATTTAGCATATGGGACATGCCCTTCTGGGTGGTCAGCCTTATCCATGGATTCTTGTTCATGTGTACGGGCCAGTCACCAGGGTCCGATCCACTTTGAAGACGGTCATACCCTCAGCATGCGAACTTGTTACACCATTGGTTAAGCAGGGACTACGCGTATGCTACTTTAACGGTCGTGAATACGTAAAACCAACTAGAGTAGTGTGCCCACTCCTTGCTCCGTAACCTTTGCGACACGGAATGTGTCAAACTTTTTTGCCTACGGGTTGTGCAAGGCTTGGTCAGGCCGGCATAAAAACTATGTCCTATTTTCGGGAGTTAACATTATCTCCTACCCAACCCTGTACTTGCTACGGGAAACGGGTTTTGGTCTTTGGTCTTTGGTTTTTCTGCCCCCATTGCTCCTGCTGGTATTTTAAAATAAGTGGATTGGTTTCTTCTTTGGGAAATGGCAGACAACAGCGGAAATCAGCGTCAGGTAGCGGTATGTCCGCGACATTAGCGTCGGGCAACGGTAAGTCTGTAGCGTCAGATTGCACTTCAACTACTTTCATCCTTGTGATTGGATTTTGCGCCATCATCTTTATCGCTCTGCACATCATCGTTGTGGGAGTTTACATCATCATCAAGCTTTACATCTTCGTCTTTGCGCATCCATCGTTGGCTTCATAGCTACC
This sequence comes from Papaver armeniacum, assembly GCA_023531295.1. Classification (NCBI taxonomy): domain Eukaryota; kingdom Viridiplantae; phylum Streptophyta; class Magnoliopsida; order Ranunculales; family Papaveraceae; genus Papaver; species Papaver armeniacum. Next base: position 112,030 of record JAJJWW010002494.1, on the reverse strand, counting down.
GTGAGCCTGTCCGTGCAGCAGTTATATGGCGGCTGTACAACATCATTGGACTCCACTCAAGCTATCATCGGAATTAAGCATGTCTTCATCGCTCCTGTTCAGAAACTGGTGATTCTCTTCTCGGCATGCTGGCGACTGCATCATCGGAGTATGGGGAGCAAAGCTGCATCATCTGAGCTCATAAACTATCGTCGTTCGTCCTTTGGTGTGCTAATGGTGTTACTTTGTACTTGAACCGGTGCTCCGTTCGTCAAAATGAGTAGCAATGTGTCTGGTTATTCTTACATGGCAGCAGCAACACCGGGGGATATGCGATAGATTCTTGCATCATCATTAGTACGAGATTCTGGTCTATATGCTTTGGTTGAAAATTATGTGAAGTGTGATGCTATGACAGTCAATCGCTTCGTCGAAAGGTATCATGGCGAAACTGATACCATGCACTTCTCGTTTGGGGAGATGACCTTGATCCCGGATGATGCTCATAATATTTTAGGCTTGAATGTTATTGGCAAATCAATAGCAGAAGGAGATCATTGTCCAGACCTAGAATGGTCGAAGTTGCATGCTTTGACTAACAATTTATTGGGTTGGGACTGCAAAACTTATGTTGGAAGCTTCTATGTATCAAAGTCTAGTACGACAAAGACAATCAAGCTGACGCTGCTTAAGACGAAGTTTGAAAAAACGCAGGAAAGAAGTTTGAAGGATGGATGGGACCCTGCACAGATTCGTTATACATCCGCTGCGTACCTTTTATATATCTTGGGCACTAAGGTATTCCCCGACACTAGTGGCAACAGGGTTAGTGCAAGCCTCCTTCAATACTTGGATCCATTGGAAGAGGTCTTTAGCTATTCTTGGGGCACCGTGGTAATGGCACATTTGATGACGGAGATGAGAAGGGCCTTTAAGGCTGTTACAAACCAATTTGTCGGGAATTTCACTCTGCTCCAGGTAATCTTGTTTTTAAACTTATGTTCTTATGTATATTGTTCACATATATCGTACCCTTTTTATGAACTCGGAAAAAATAATTACTGCTTCTTATAGGTATCATTCCACATTGGTATAAGTGTGGGCTTATGAACACTTCCCAACATTGTTCAAGGACTACCCCTACTTGAAGATTATAGACCTTCCTGAACCTGATGCGCCTAGAGCTAAGAGATATCAGTTCAACAATACTCTGAATCCCGGTAAAAATGGTCGACTAATAGATATGAGATTGGCTCTGGACACGATGACCACCAAACACATTGTGTTCAACCCTTACAAGGAGGCTAGAGAAAACCGCCAAATTTTGAGGTATCCGAACGTTGCATTCTACAATGGATCGTTGTTCCACCCAAAGGGATACGTTATGGCCGATCCTCGACGTGTGATGCGACAACTTGGATATAAGCAATTACCTGGCTTCATGACAGTCTCTACTTCAAGGTACATTCTTGACTTGGGTGAGTCCATTACAAGTCCCTCAAAGTTGAGGGTAGTGTATGATTCAGTTCCAGAACCAACACATTGGAGGGATAGGGAACCAAGTCGTTTGGTAGATATCAGTAATTGGGACGTTGTGAACAACTGTGATGAAGCCGATCCCTACTACATTAATGATTACCTGGAATGGTCACATCCTTTTATCGTGCGCCCGGACGACGGCGGAGTTCCACCATAGAAAAACCCTCCAGTTCCAACTCCTACAGAGGCACCACCTATAATGGCCAAACTTAATAAGGCTCTTGGATTGCGAGTGAGTATTGTTAATTCCTTAATCGTTTAATGCACACATACTCTTATATTAGCATATATATACTAATTATGTGTTGGATGTATAAAACCAGCGGCGTCGGCTTGGCAAGATGAAGAAGATGTTTAGTTACAAGTACGAGAAATGAGAGGTGCTATCCCTTGAAGAAATGAAGGAAGTCGAGGAATTGCTTGATAAAATTGAAGATCCAAGTGCAAAAGATTTGTTCGGGAACACAAGGAAGGTGCCGGTCCAGAAGAAGCAAAAGACCAAGTGATTAACTCTTTAGTTTTGTTTCTTTGGCTATTACATTTTAAACAATTCCCAACTTCTTTTTGGATTAGCTCTTTAGTTGTATGGTTTAGTTTTGGTACCCTGATACATAGCTGGATTAAGAACTTTTAAGAACAATCCAATTGTTTGTTTATGTTGAACATGTTTAGATTTCCACCGAAATGCATGTTTTGTTTAAGTTTTCTTTAGACCATATGTCCCGGCATTGCATTATTGATTGAACCTATGCCGGAAATCTAATTCTGGTAAAGTTGGATATTTTTTCCAGAAACCGGCATTGGTTTGGATAAAACTACAATGCCGGTACTGAATTTGGAACTTAGATTATTCCGATAGTTTTTCTGAATGCTCTTTTATTTCATTCCTCGGTAATCTATTACATTAGATTTGAAACTCTAAATTAAAACATACTAAAAGACATGCAATGGAGTAATTTTGGTTAAAGATGATCTCATAATCTATTTCCATCCCTTTTCAAAAATTACAGAACCTTTGAGCCTTTCACAAATATCTTCGAAGACATCGTCTGGAATCTTGGTATCAAGGACCATCTTCATTGGTTCATCTTCACGTTCAACATATTCCTTTCCCTTCATATAACACTCATCACACCCATCAATAGGCTCGCAAAGGCCCTTGTGGTTTTCTCTTGCTTCGGCTAGTGCAACAGATTTGTCAAACCATTGAAACTCTTCGCACTTTGGGTGATTCAAACACCTTAGGAATATTCTTCCATTTTCCGCATGTTCTTGCTCCACCCGCTCTTTTATCTTGCCTCTCTGATCTTTTTCTTCTTCGGGGGATAGTTTGTTCTTACGAACATCTTCCTCTAGTTGAACAATCATTCTCTTCGTAATATCCGCCTTGGTGGTTTCAAACAAGGCATGGCAAGTTTTTATGATATTTTGATGTATATGATACGTACATAGGAAATTTTGTGCGTCCGGGAAGACGTCGAATATTGCATTCATTAAGGCGTCCTGTTGATTGGTTATGATGACCCTCGGAAGTTTATTTTCCCGGAAGAATAATTTCAATTGTCGTAATGCCCAATGATAATTATAGTCCCTCTCGTTTTCCATTAAACACCAAGCCAATGTGAATGTTACCTTGTCCGATGTTTGCCCCACGATGTTGAACAACGTCATATTGTATTTGTTTGTCCTGTAGGTGCAATCCATCAAAAGAACACCACAACATGTATTAGCCGATTGTGAAAGCAAAGGATGCGAAATGAATATTTGAAGGGGCTTCTTGTCCGGCCCTCTTTTAGTGATACGCGTGTAGTTGTGATCCCAAACTATCTTCTCAAATTCTTGCATAACGCTCTTCCCTTCCCATTCCACCCTTCTAATTGTTGCTTGTGCGCTATAAATCGTACTTAGGGAAGACACGTTGCTCTTATCCTTTTCCTTGAAGCCTCTGAGGATTTGTCTCGGTTTGATAAGTGCTTTGGTCAGTCTCTTTACATCCTCCAATTCATGAGGTTTTAGCTTCGCAACTAGGGAGTGACCAACATAATCTTTCGGATCCCGGTGGTTATGACAGTCGAACCAAACCGCACAAACCCATTCCTTGTTCATGTCATTTAGATGGAATACAAGCTTGAAGGGGAAATTATCCTTCCTCGTACGAGTCTTGTATATCATATTAGTCTTCTTTGGATATACATAACCCTTTCTCTTGTGGCTATTCTTCTCCTTGTATTGCCCAATTCTCTCGCAAACCATCTCAAAACGAGTTGGTTTGGCTTGGGTATTCCTCACCAACACACAGATGTTCTTAAGAGCCGTCTATTTAGCCCAAGCAATTGCTTCCTTTGGATCTTTTATTCCCTACAAAAGGACAACAACGGGGGATTAGAAGGTTCATTAGAAGCAATCCATTAGTAAGGTCAAGATACTAGGTGAAAAGTATTCTTTGGTAACATACCGGAGGCATTTTATAGTATTCCGACGTATCCCGACCAAGCGGCTTTGCATTTGTTGGATCAATATATGTCACCACCTAAGGATTCCGGCATTATCGACCTATGTCCCGGCATAGTCGAACTAAAACAAAACTGAAGACCAAATTTTAAACCTATTCTGGCATTCTAGTTACCTATATTTCGACGCCGGTACATGTTTCCGGCGTAACATATGATTCATATTTTATGCCGGTATTTAGCTTTGGAATTATTTTAAACTAGAGTAACACGCCGGTACAGAGTTCCGGCGTGGTGTTTAATTAAGTTTCTATGCCGGTGTTTAGCTTCAGAAGGCTCTGGTTCCTGTATATTTTTGATGCAGTACCGGCATAGTCAACTTTGAATTTAACCATGACGGTATCATATTCCGTAAAATATTCCTTGGTAGGTAAAAAGTAACTTGTGTACCGGCATAGTTATTTGTTTGAAATCTATGCCGGTTTTGGCTTCGAAATGGGGGATATTGTGCTACCGGCATGGTCGTTCAATGAAAACTATGTCGTTTAGTGTGTCCTGGAATTGTATTCATACTTTTGCAATGCCGGTACATAGGTTTTTCAGATGAAAACATGGCGGGTTCAAAGAAAAAAAGCGAATTTTCAACCTCTCAGCAGCTTTACCTGTGTGTTGGGGATGCTTGTATGATGTGCAAGTTTATTTTCTTGTGTAGATTCTTCAAACAACTCTCCTTGCTCGTAAAAATCATCATTCAAGGGTGTTGGTTCCACAAAAACTTGCAATTGTGAGTTGTTATCATTAACCGAAGATTGAAGATATGCTTGCTCTTATAGTTGAGCTAAAGATTCAGCAGCAACAATTCTCTCTTCACAATCATCCTCCATTTTCCACAAATAAAACTTCCCTCCCAAATTTTTTTCCCTCCTTCTACTCTCACCACACTCACCCAAATTCAAATAAAAACACACACTAATCTTATAACAAATACTTAACATTTTTACTAATTATAATTAAACACTAATTAGGATTAGTGAGTGGTAGATTAGGAATTAACAAAATATTTGGATAGGGGGTAACCACGAATTGCTATTGGGACATTGTTTTTGTGTTGTAGCTGTATCCCCCAATTAGATTTAGTATCCCCAATTGCGCGTTCTTTTGTCATTTTTCACTTAAATTTCGATTAGAAATTGTGTCTCGGCCAGTTTTTTCTTCCAAGAGAGAGCAAAAGAAAATGAAAGAGAACGAAACGGCAAATGAAATCGAAAATAAAATTTAAACCTAGTTTTATTACATATACAAGACGAGTGCACGTGCGTTGCACGCCTTTTATAAGTTATAAGTAGTTTTAAAATGTCTTTAAAATTTGTTTATCTTGTGCAAATAATTAAAAACTTCAAATTTTATGCTCTTGTTTATGCTCTTTGCATCGAGAATTCAAAGAGCTTTCGAGACATATAATGTTTATAAAAATCCAACAAATAATTTAAAAGATATAAAGTATTTAAGTTTTCATTTTAATTTTTGTAATAATGGCATTATTGTAAATACCAAAACGTTCTGATTTATGAAGATACATCTCTGTATTTAGACATAATTACACCCAAATCCTCCCGAGAAAATCAAATCCAACCATTGAATCAAACACGTATATCTTGCGGCTACCATCTAATGTTCACCCGGAATTTTGTTTTCTCGATCTGACGGTTGAATTTTAGTTCCATAAAATCTAACGGTTTAGATTCCACCCGATTCCAAATTGGGTAAGATTTGGTGTTCGGCTTGCACCCATTAAAGGGGGGAGATATACTAAAGGGCAGTATTGGTATTATTATAATTATTCTGGATAATATTCTTATTATCAAGCCCTGAATTCTAAAGTTCTGGGCATAAAAATATCAAAATGTGAAAGAATTGTAAAATGCTAGCTGAAACCATCAATAAGGAATTTTCAGATTCCAGATTGGAGTGCAGAAAACACTATAAAGGAGACTCAAACCATTCTGCAAAAACTTCCTCAAGATATAACTCTGCGGCGGACAACATAGCAAAGGAACTCGAGTAAAGAATCTTCGGAATTTCTCAACCAAAATTCAGATAAGGACTTCGCAATCTAGTGTGATGTCCAATATTTTTGAAAAAAAAGATATTATAAATCTTATGTACTTTTTTGCTTGATTAATATATTACTTTTTGCATCAAAAAAAAAAAAGAAAGAACGGAGTTGATAGTGAAAGAACCATTTTGTTAGGTTTCTAGATACTGAACCCATATAGTAAGAGGTTTACAATATTTTTCACATACAGAAATTTCCATTATGTTCGTAAATGCAAGTCTCCGTCACAATTTCAAATAATTAGTGGCAAAAACATACTATATAACATGCTTAAATAGATTGTACGCCGTTTGAAAAACAGATCAAACAAAGCCGTAACCAAAACACATACACAAAACTGCATAATGCTAAAATAGATTTTTGTTTTTCATTCTCAAACTGATTGTAATGTGCACTCCAATCTACTGACAAGAACTTAACTCTCCTACCGGAAGAGTTCTGCCCTTCGTAGCTATAAGTACAGTAAGGAATCACTTTTCCTCGCCAAAAAACCAAGTTCATACTAATACTTCCAGTTCTACTAATTATACATAGAAACTCTGATATAGCCTTTCTCCTAAAGCTGACCAACCATTTGTAAGAGATGAAGTCCACCAGTGCCTTGCAATCCCTCAACAGCTGTCGAGGCCTGCTTCCCAACTAAGTTAGAGGACCATCCTATCCCTGAAATATAACCAATTTTAAGAAAGATTATGTCACAAAGACCATAATCATAAGAAGCATCAAAGTAAAAACAAATTTTCTGAGATTCAGTCCCAAGACCATATGTGATTTGATCACTAGAACTATGCTAGCAACATTTTTTTCTCCTGTGCCATTGTTTTAGGATCCTTCCCGGGAATATCAAGTCTTTCTGCAAACTTTAGCATCTATTCCAACAAATGATGCTAATTTAATTAGTCTGGCACCTTGATCCAATCCAAAACCCAATTAGATACGTTATACCATAGGCTGGTAAATATCAGATGAGAAGATCAAGACTCCTCAGATTAGCAAAACAGATTTCACATTCCAACATCAAATGGAAGTAAAGTAGATGGAACCCATTCCAACAACTCAGATTTTACTTACAAATGGAAGTAAAAGAGATGGAAACTCAACTGCTACTTACCCCTATGTACCTAGCCAACTTCGCGAATTCATGTTCTCTTATAAGTGCCCTTTGAACCTTAATACACTTGAATAGGGCCTTCCCCTGTAAAATGTCCAAGTTGATCACATCTATTAGGTTCGACTTACTCTCTCTGGCATTCATATATGCTTTGAACTTGTTTTCGTGTTCCGTTTTAGCTGCTTCATATTCCGACTCTAGTTTTGCCAAGCGACTCTCATCATACGATGCCTTCTTTGCATCACCATCAGTAGCCATTTGAGATGCTGATTTTCTTTGAATAGTCCTTCCCGTTCCTTCTGTGAAATACCAGATTCATCATCATATTCACAAAACAGAGACTAGTTAGAGAAGATAAAAATTGTTTCCAAAGGCGCTATACTTGTATAATAAAATAAAATACACAACAATAATAATAATGATATATTATATATCGAGAGAGAGAAGAAAGAAAACAAAGTGGAATAGATCTCTTGAGATGCATAACTGTATGAAAAAATGAAATCAGATGTTGATAAAAGAACTAGGAGTGACAGTGAAAAAGAAGATCTAAGGATAAATTTTAACTTCATGTAGTGATGAAGCTTCAAGTAAGCCTTCTAAACCATTATTAAGAATGGAATACCAAGCACAAACCAATGGAGTTTAATCAGACAACATACAAGTACACAGAGATATGCAGGTAGCAATATGATGTATTGACGACTTAATCATACACATGGATATACACCAGGCAAAGTTAAACCACCGAAAAAGCATATATATATATATATATATATATGAACTTAGGGCAAAACGAAAACAATATATAATGATTGGATCAAAACTGAAACTGGAATAGATTTATCAATTACCAATACGTAATTGATTCCAAGATTACTCAAATTCAGCCGACGATTTCAAGAGTATCCAAATTCAGCCAACACCAAAACGGGAAAAAAGAAAAACGAAGGGGAAAATACCTTTCGCGAGTTCTAGCCCCAACCTTTTTCCTTCTCTCCTTTTCTCTCTCATAAAAGCGCGTGTGTCTGTATATACTTGCTATAATATTAGGGTTTAACCCGTGTTGTTTGTAAGCTAACATGATGGTCCGTGAACGAATATCTTAAAAACTCTCCTCTTCTTGTAAGCTCATGAGCGTCTATATACAAAACAAAATATCGAACGCCCTAAGTTTTTTTTGGTAAGGCTCTGAAAAAGACCGAAGTCGTGGTATTTATTTCACCCAAGATTGGGTATCTCTACCGGGTGTTCTGCCTGTGGCTTCAGGTGGTATTCACGTTTGGCATATGCCTGCTCTGGCCGAGATCTTTGGAGATGACTTTGTACTACAGTTCGGTGGAGGAACATGACGTAAGCCTTCTTAAAAAATTTCTGAATCTATTTTCTCAAGATCATGAAACTCAACCAAATTGGTCTTTGTATCGGTACATTAATCAAAATCAAAGTTGCAGCACTAGAAGACTCTCCGATAACAAGACCGATAATAAGAATACAGTTAACAATTTTCTTAAGATTTCCCCTGTAGTTTCTCCAACCCCGTTCTTACTGCATACCAAAACCCAAAATCATTTGGAACCCTACACTGTTCCTATTAACACTACCCAAACTCTAAAAAGAAACAAAAGAAATTACCACACCATGTCAGAAGTTGAAACACCTTTCTCCTTGCACTTCTTCAGCAACATTAAGTATCATCAATACCCTCATAAGTTTTCACGAAGATGCACTAGAGAATCTGTCATAAACAACATACAAGACTCTATTTCCAAAGGGTTTGATAATACTTACATGAAAATTACCAAGAATTGTCATCATTGTCGCTGCCAAATTCATCCTCCTCATGGAAGAAGTCACAACCATCATCACTGCTTGAAGGTGGAAAAGGCCCATAACCAATATCATCATATGAATCCTCCTCTTTTTCCTCACTGTCGATATCATCTTCTCCTTCCGGTACAGGCTCTCCATCAGCATCAATACCTTAGATCTCCTCTCCGTCATAATCCACATTTAAAGGCTCTGACATGGTTTGAGAAAAAATTTCCGAGGATTTTTCGTCTATGCAAGATATCAGCTATACATCACATCCAAAAACTGTTGATGCTTCAACCTTTTTCGAGAATATGTAAGCGAGTTAAACTCAGCACGAAATATCAAATGTGTATAAATGGAATACTATATAGCTATACGACTTTTGTCTCAAATAGGAGATAGAGTAGAAATAGATTTCTGAGTGATAGATGAGTTTCAGTCACCACATACCTTTTGTTGATGAAGTTCCACAAGCTCCCCTTAGTAGTGTTTCGTCTTCAATTGATGAACGTCGTGAAGTCTAAAGCTCAACTACACATTCTATCCTAGTACGAGACATAGCTATAAGTAGACTAGAAATCAAGACTTATAGTTTTGATCACTAAACTTGACAAATAAGCTTGAGATAACAACACTTGCGAGTCTGACCGAGCAGTCCTCTAACAATCTCCCCATTTGTCAATTTTAGTGACAAAACTATCAATACATATGGATTACAAAATAAATAAACTTTGTAGCTTCTCATCCAAATGTATTGGTTCATGACATAACCAATTTTAGAACATAACTCACTCAAGTATGCAAACGTATACGCATACCTAAGTAATCGGACTTGGACTGTGTTTGACAGTACGCAAATGGGTACGCATACTGTCACACATCCAAACATCAGTTGAAACCACTACGCGTACGTGTACGCATACTATAGTTCTCGGACTTCAATTGAGTTTGCCGGTATGCATACATGTACGCATACCAAGGCTCCCAGACTTCACCTAACCTCGCCAGTAAGCATACGGCTATGCATACTATACCGGTCTTTGATCAGCGTATATGCAAGTATGCATACTATGTCTACAATCCAATTATGGTTAAGTGTTCTAAACTCTAATTTCAATTGTTGAAACATTCTTAGAAGACGAAAATAGCCGTCTCACACAAACTATTAGCTTCAAAGCAATTTTCAAGTGATCGAATGATCAATACGAAACATTCCGAGTCTACATCAAATGATTGTATCACACAAATCATATAAGATGTTACTAGGCGATTTTCACATGATCATATTTTGACTTTCGTCAAGAATATATAAGATGAAATTATGTTGGATATTTGTTTGAATTTATGATGAAGATTAAGAAGGATTTTGGTTATGAAGAAGTGGGAAACTAATAGTTTCTACCCACTCTCTTTTTTCATTCAAATTTCTTTCTCAATAATACTTTCTCTCTCTACACATGGTCAATATAAGACCAAAAGAGATAAGACACATGGACAAGTTATGTCCATAAAATTTCTACAACTACAATTTCACTAATTAATTTCATCACATTACTCAACATTCTCCTCCTTAATGTGATGATCCAAAACTCCTAGTAATTCTCTAAAATTTTGAAACTTGCCTTTGGGAAGTGCCTTGGTGAATATATCCGCCAATTGGTCATCCGTCTTGCAATACTTGAGTTCTATCTCACCATCTTCAACCACTTCTCGAATGAAGTGATACTTGAGTTTGATGTGCCTTGCTCTACAATGCTCAACCGGATTTTTGGACATAGCAATTGCGGATTTGTTGTCACAAAAAAAATTGGTGCACCCTTCTTGTTTCTCTTGGATGTCTTCCATGATTCTTCTTAGCCATACAACATGAGATGTAGCCATTGATGCCGAAATGTACTCCGCTTTCGTCGTGGATAGAGCTACGGTTTCTTGCTTCTTTGATGCCCATGTAAATATACCCGAACCAAGAGAAAAAGCATACCCCGATGTACTCTTTATGTCATCAATACACCCTCCCGAGTCGCTATCAAAATAACCAACTAATTTGACATCCAAATTTCTTGAATACATGATTCTAAAATTCATTATTCCTTGTATGTACCTCAACAACCTCTTTGCCGCTCCAAAATGTAGATGACTAGGTGAACTCATGAACCTAGAAAGCATACTTGAAGCAAACATGATGTTGGGTCTTGTATGTGGAAGATACAACAAATTTCCAATAAGACTTATATAATAAGTCTCATCAACTTTTCTTCATCCATCATCTTTCTTGAGTTTCTCATTCACTACAAGTGGTGTAGATGTGGGGTTACAACCAAGCATACCAAATTTATATCAACACATTTTCGGCATACTTGCTTTGAGAATGAACACTCCATCTTCACTTTGCTGAACTTATACACCAAGGAAGTACTTGAGAAAACCCATGTCACTCATCTTATATTTCATCATCATTTCTCTCTTGAATTGTAGGATTAGAATATCGCAACATCAGTACCTCGCGAAACCTATAAACAACAACCTTGTGAAGGCATCGCAGATGAGTAATATAAATGACGCAATAGATGGCGACAGCCGGAACACGAGAAAGATGTGAAGACCTAGCGAGATCTAGGAGTGTTGCGAGATTATGTATTCATACACTTGCGATATGTCGCAAGTCATTCCCGAAAATAAAGGACAACTTAGCTATTATCCACTATGTAATACTCTATATAAATAGCCGAACAGGCCTATTGAAGAGGAGAGTTCTTTTTGAGTGTTGGGCAAGTCATTAAGAGAGAGAAAGTTTAGAGTGATTGTAATTCTTTAGCTCATTTCTATTTCATATTGTAAACATTCAAGAATTTAATCAATAAGAATTATAATTGTTCATCTTAAAATGGCTTAATTGTTTATATTCTTGTGAGGGGTGTAGTGTAGGGTCCTGCAACTACATATTGGCGTTAGAAATAGGGAGAGAGTGAAGATTAACATTGTGATTTGAAAGAATTTGGAGTAACAGGAAAGGAATTTCATATAATTTTCAACAATCTGCTGAAATTGAGAAATGGCTAGAAGAAGACATGCATCAGAACAACCAACAACTGTTAGAAGGAGTAGGAGGCTTGCTGGAGAAGGGATAAATGAAATGGGGGAATCCTCGAGAATAAACACAAGGAATAATGAAGAAAATCAAGTTCAACCACCAATTCAACCAGTACCAAATAGAATTATGGATTATGATAGAGTAAGTCTGCATACTTGGAGATCAGACTCTGTGGATGAACGGGGAGAAGAACAGCAATTGGTAAATAATGGACGAGAAGAGAGATACCAAGAAGTGATTGGAGAAGTAAATCATGGAAATGAAGAAATCGCAGCATTATAGGTATTAAGACAAACAATACATGAAGAAAGGCGATTAGAAGCGGAAGAACGTGCAAATTTAACAAGGCAAAATCATGAGTTGAGAATGGAAAACATGAGATTACAAAATAGAAGATCGAGAAGCACTACAAGGTCAAGCTCAAGATCAGTTAGAGAAGAAATAAGGAGAACATTACCTGTAGAAAATGTTAATGAAGAAAATCTAGAGGAAGAGCCAAATCCCAACGAAGGACACTGCGAAAGAAGAGAAATAATGGAAGATCGTTATATCCCACAACCCGAGACTCTTCAAAATGGGCAAGATAATAGAAATCAAGGAAATATGCAACTTCAAGGAGGCGTACATCGACCATACAAGACTAGCTCCTCCCATCCGGTCTTAACAACAACCAGTTGTTTTCGCAGCCTCTTATCCCTTATACCTATATGGCTTATGGTTACGAGACTGCACCCTAAGTGGAGTTTTCTTCGGCGCCGAGGTACACGGTTGAGCCAAGAGTGCCTGGGGCATTTGAAGTGTCTCGGCCATTCTTGGCAAGTCTTGGCACATGCTGCACTCGGCCCGAAGAAAACTCCACTTAGGGTGCAGTCTCGTAACCATAAGCCCTATAGGTATAAGGGATAAGAGGTCTGCGAAAAACAACCGGTTGTTGTTAAGACCCTGGAGGAGCTAGTCTTGTATGGCCGATGTACGCCTCCTTTAAGGGGCAACCAGGGAGATGATAAGGGGCACCCTCCATTAGGGAGTCGATAAGTGTCTTAAGACGCATATGTCATGAGGCCTTATTTTCGCAAGAAAATTTAGGCTTGTCATATTTGTGCAATGATCCTGAAGAGGCAATAATACAAAACACGAAGGTAAGACGAGATCAATGGGTCAGTACATGAAAGTGTAAGGGCGTCCTGCGATTTCGTCGCAAGACGGCAATGTCATGGGACTTTATCTTCACAAGAAAATTTAGGCCTGTCATATTGTCGCAATAAAATTATCCTGCAGAGGCAACAATACTAAATAAATGATAAGGCAAGATCAATGGGTCATTACATGAAAATGTAAAGACGTCCTGCGATTTTGTCGCAATGACGAGGGGTGGCACAATAAGACCTTTAAATAGGAAGGCAAAATAAGACCACACAAGAATATGAGTAAGCAAATAAGCTTGCGAAAATGATTATATGCAAACAACTAGGAAACATTTGATTGCGAGAATCTAGCAACAACAGTTGCGAAACTGAGGCACATTATTATTTAAAGGTTAATGACTTAATCTTTCATTTGAAAACAAATAACAGAGGCAAGTATGCGAATGAATAGAGTAAAAGTTTGTTATTTATTTTCATATGATAGATTAACTTCATTCATAATATTGATTAATTGTATTGCAAGAAAGAATTATTCTTTTAACACATGCAGCAAGGAACAAAATTAGTAGAACTTGTATTTGAAGATCCAAGAAACTTACAGTAAGAGATTACAAAAACCTAAGATTAAAAGGATAAGTGTACAGATATTAAAAAGATAGAAAGAAGAAAATGGAGCTATTTCTTTGTTGATTCTTCTTCTTCGCTAGATCCCTCAACTTCGTCATCTTCACTAGACTCCTCTTCTTCGCTAGCATCGCTATCGGAAACGTCAAAAGAAGGCATATTCTTAGGGATCTCTTCAAGAAGACAAGGATATGAAGAAAGAGGAATATTGTTGTCATCACAGACTGTCTTGATAGTTTGATTGCGAAAACGAACAAAATCATTTTTGAAATTCGCTACAGTAGTTTGTAGATGCTTCTTCAACTTGGAATACTTGTCATTACGAAGAGAGAAATCCTTTGCGAGTTGTTCCTTCTCATATTCATGTTCTTCAATCCTTTTATGAAATCTCTTCTCAGCCTTTGCAAGCATAGGACAATGAATCAGCAACTTAAGGGCAGCTTCATAATTTATAAATAATTGAATAAAGAAGAATGGTCAACAACCTTCTCTATCGGAAATCATATCCCTAATCAAGGTTGTATGCTCAACTTGAAGACTAACATTGACACCTAAATTATTTCTGGCGTCATCTAGAACTTTCGCAGCCCAAGCGAATTCATCGTCGTTGTTTATGAGAAGAAGGGAATGAATGGATTCCTTCTTTCGTTAAGTAAAGTATTTTGGCGAATGGATTCATCCCGTTCAACTTGAACTTCAAGAAGAGTTTTTTGAAATTTCGCTAATGCTTTGGCACCTTGATTAGTGATGCGATCTTTTTCATCTATAAGATCACTAACTTTTTTCCTTAAAATATTATTTTTCTCTTGGGAGTCAAGATATAGACGTTTAAGCTGGTTGGCTAGACCCAAACTAGATCTATGATCAAGTTTCAAGAGGCGAAATTTGGATTGAAGTTTGTCTAGAGGGAGAGATCTAATTTTGTTATTGGAAAAACTATTTAAAGAATTGTTGAGGTGAGCGAGAAGAGCATCATTATCCATAGGTTCAGGAAATGAGTGGAGAAGAATGGCTTCATCGGAAAGATTATAAACGCCTGCGAAAATGATAAGTCAGATAAGAAAAAAAACAACTAGAGAACAAGATAAAAAAGAAAGGTAAAATCTCATACCATAAAGTTGTTGATTAGCACTTTGAAGGCAAGATATTTTATTCTTCTGAGTGGAAGATTCAACTTCCAATTGTTTGATCTTTTCGAGAAGAGAAGCAGTTTCATCTTCGAATTTTTTATCTCTTTTGCGAAGAGCAACTGCTTCAGCTTCCAATTCTTCATTTTTCTTGCGAAGTTGAAGATTCTTCATCTCGAGAGCGTTGCGCCTTTTCTCAAGGTCTGAGGCAACGACAAAGGAAGCTCTCCCAGACTACAAAGGAAAGAAATCATCAAGATATGGTTCAAAGTCGAAGTTATGAAGAAATAAAGAAATATATACGTACCAAAGCACCCAGTGCATTTAGGAAGCTGGGAGTCACTGATCTGGAAGCCCCCTGAAGAGAATCATTGCCCTCTAATAAGGAAGCGTCACAAATACTTGCGAGAATTTCGCATGTATTAGAGAGACGATCATCATCTCCAATTCCTTGCATAGAATCAGAAAAGATACTTTTTCGCATGTAAGAAAAAGTATTTCTTACTTCATCCGTGATCGAATGGAGTATTGCCAGGGTACTCTCCTTAGGAAAAGTAATTCTTACTTCTTGTAACTTTTTCTCAACTTGACAATCAAAAATATTGCATAGAGAAAGTAAAAAAGAAGAAGAGGAGGGTGAGAAAAACTATATATAGATAAGAATTCTCGAGAAGATAAATGCATTTAATGCGAGAGGGGACGTGAACGGTCAAGAAAAAAATAGTTTAAAGAGACGTGTCAAGAAATGGGTGGAAGAAGAGACACGTGTAATAAATTATGTGCAAAAATACGAAATCATATCAAAACATATAAGGATGAACAATTCTAACATAAAATTAGGATTTGAGGGGGAACTGCGACATTCAAACATAAAAGAAGAAGAATGTTGACACTCATCAATCAAATTAAAGAAAAAGAAAAAAAAAATTAGCTTACGTTTTTGATGTTAATGATGATCCAGCCATAATAGAATATAGATCGAGACAGAGGAGATTCGAGAGAGGGGGGATTTGTGAGAGATTAAGCGAGAGGAGAATTGAGTTGGTTTTATAGACAAAATTCTATCCGTTAAGAATTTCTTTTGAAGTTTTGAAAAGAAACTATAACAACTTTCGACAAGGAAGTTTTGAAAAGAAACTATAATAACTTTCTTTTGAGTTTGTTTTCATTGCAATCATGCATTCTCGAAAAGGAAGCAAACACGTTTTGGGTAACGCTTTTCTTGGGGATGCATCTAATCATGTTTAACATGTTGATACTCTTAAGCTAAAAATTTCACCAAAAAAAATAAGTTAGGAATAAGTGAATGAATGGGAAATGTGTGAATGAATGGATGGGTGTGGTTGAAGAAATACATTCCTCTATTTATATACACGCTCATTGAACAATTGTAATAAGTGTAACTTTTATTTGTTTTGGATTTTTTTTTTCTGCCTATTATGGGTGAATATAGGAGAAGCCGTTTCATTGCATGGTATGTACTTTCTACATTATTTATGGGTACTCATGATGGTGCGAGGAAAATTAGGGAAGTAAATATAGGAATGAAAGAATTAGGAGCGAAAAAATTTGGTAAGTATTTCTATTCAAAACGGTAATCTTTAATTCTTAATTTTCCGTGCATGTCCTAAATATTAGCCCATTTATGATGGACCACTTTGTAACGTTCGCCGAGTTGAAACATACCAAGAATTTTTTCGTAAAATTAGGTAAGCGTTTCTAATCAAAAGAAGACAGTGAGATTTAATCCTTATTTAGCCGCGCATGTTTCAAGTATTGGCTCCATTTATTATGCACGGCTGAAAAGAAATACATATATTTTTAATAATGTTTCCTTTTCAGTCTCTCTTCCTTTGGAAAACTGTTCTTATTCTTATTATTCTAACAAAACAATCTTTATCAATCAGCATGAGAAAGTGGTTTCAAATAATGTAAAAGTTTTTGAAAAATATGTTTTTTAAGATTCTAACAAAAAAATCTTCCATCCGTTTCCAAAAATGTAGAATTTTCTCATTTGTCCATAACCCGCCACATGAAGATCATTCATTCTTCCTCTTTCCAGCTGCAAGGTTTCCTCGGAATAGTATGTGAACATATTTTCATTCCCAAAGAGATTTCTGCGCAATGTTTCCTTTCTAAGTATATATTTTTCTAAAGTGCTTTGTTCTTTGGTTTTTACATATGGCAACTCTAATGTTATTTGTGCTTTGCAGGTTGATTAAGGTTGGCTTATTCGATTGCCATTTTTATTGTATTTTACATATTGCAACTCCCAAGGTATTGCACTCCACGTAACTTTCCTCACCTTACTCGATTGTTCCATTTGTTCAATCAGTACAATGAAAATTATGCTTTCTATTTTTGGTTTTTTCATGAGTAGAATAAAAATTATTCCTATTATTATTTTTAAAAAGAATACATTGTTTGTATTTTGCAGATTGTTGAAGATTGACACTTTTTTTTTTGAAGACATAGTCGAAAGCTATTATAGAATTAATATTTTCAGTTTTTTTTGTTTGTTTGTAATGCTACCATTTATGGGCGTAACGTCTATATGAAGAGGAAGTAATTAAGAGTGCTAGAAGGGGGTTACAAACACCACATCCGCTAGATGTATTTGGTTAGGATGAGACTGGGGTGGTCGGATCACATGTTTGTCTCTCAAAATGTTATTTGTCCGTCCAAGGCTCAAAAACCCATCATGTTTTGTATTATAGAAGATGTAGAAAGTTAAAAATTTGTTTTTGGTATTAATTTTCTCCATGAACAAAAATCATAATAATTTCTTGCTTGTTTGTTTGAAAGTGCAAGGAATATTGCTGGTTTTCTTTTTCAGACCCAACAGGAAAAAGAAAAAAGAAAATTGCTGGTTAGGAATACCTAGTAGTAAAGCTAGAGATTTTTGATTATAATTTCGTTAACAGCTCCATACAGACACATTAGTTTTAAACACTAGAAAGATGAGGCTTTAGGGCACCCAGTTACACACTTGCAGCTTTCTTCCATTAAGCTTTTATGCAAGCCAATATCATCATCAGTGCGGCACTTGCTAAGACGAGAATAATCATGACATATAAATATGTTTTCGGCTTGGATATTTTCTTCTCTTGCTGGTGACTCTTGGAATAGTCGGGTTTCAAATTTGGTAATCAAGTGCCTTGGATCGAGACCGTCATAGACTGTTACTGGTACATAGGTGGCCACTAGGGCCTCATTAACTTTGATCTCAACTTCATTGTTAGGCTCTAGGGATTCAACGTGTGTCTCAGCATGTCTTTCCTCCTGCGTCATTGAAAAGCCCTTGAATTTGTCGCTTAAAATTTTGAACTCGACTTCAAATGTGCTTAGCCGTTCTTTGATAACATCAATCTTGCCTGAAAATTGAAAACTTAAGGTTTCTCAAAAGCATAAGCCACAATTTTCAAAATTTTCAAAACCTAAAATGCAACTAAACTGTCTCTCAAAACTAGATGTGTGCAATTAAGAATCCAAGAGAGACAGTGATGTTTCTATAGTTTGAACAATCTCATATAGCTAATTAACGAATTCCAATCTCATAAAGTTATGCAACCTGCTGGTACATGAGAACATATTTTGAAACTCAGAATGGGAAAAAACATTTGATGACTTTAAAAGTCTCAAGTTCTACCATTAAATTTGAGATTACAACACTAAACATAAAAAATTAGGTGTTTTTAACATAAAAAGAAACAACACCGTTGAGTTGAGTTCCCCTCATAATCAAAAATTATGATTCGAGGGGAAACAAAAACAAACAGTCCAAACATAAAAGATGAACAATGTTTGACACTAATCAATTAAATTTAAGAAAATATTTGAAAGGAAACTCAAAAGGGAAAAAAAATATTTGATGAGTTTAGTAGTCTCAAATTTTACAACTCAATTTGAGATAACAACACTAAACATCAAAAATTAACTATCAAAAAAAGACATGAAAAGAAACTAGAAACTAGACTGTTGAGTTCCCCTCATAATCAAAAATTAGGATTTGAGGGGAAACGGAAACAAAACGAAACATAAGAATGTTTGACACTAATCAATTAGAATGAAGAAAAAGAAAACTTACATTTTTTAAGAATCCAAGAGAGACAGTGATGTTTCTACAGTTTGAACAATCTAGTATAGCTAATTAACGAATTTCAATCTCATAAACTTAGGTAATCTGCTAGTATATGAGAACACATTTTGAAACTCAGAAGGGGAAAAAAATATTTGATGAGTTTAATAATCTCAAGTTCTACAATTGAATTTGAGATGACAACACTAAACATCAAAAATTAGGTATTTTTAACATTAGGTATTTTAACATGAAACAATGAAACAATTGAAGAAAATATTTGAAAAAAAAAATATGAAACTCAAAAGGGGGAAAAAATTTTAGTAGTTCCCCTCATAAAAAAAATTAGCTATAAAAAAAGGAATTAGAAACTAAGATAATAAAAAATTAAGATTTTAGGGGAAACATAAACAACCGAAACAAACAAAAATTAAGGTCAAACATAAAAGATGAACAATGTTTGACATTAATCAATTGAATTGAAGAAAATATTTGAAAAGAAACTCAAAAGGGGAAAAAAATATATTTGATGAGTTTAGTAGTCTCAAATTTTACAACTCAATTTGAGATTACAACACTAAACATAAAAAATTAGCTATAAAAAAAGGACATGAAACGAAACTAGAAACTAGAATGTTGAGTTCCCCTCATAATAAAAACTTAAGATTTTAGGGGAAACATAAACAACCGAAACATAAGAATGTTTGACACTAATCAATTAAAATGAAGAAAAAGAAAAAAAAAATTACGTCTTTAAGAATCCAAGAGAGATAATGATATTTCTACTGGTTTGAACAATCTCGTATAGCTAATTAACGTATTCCATAAACTTAAGTAACCAACCTGCTGGTACATGAGAATACATTTTGAAACTCAAAAGGGGGAAAAATATTTGATGAGTTTAGTAGTCTCATCAAGTTCTACCATTGAATTTGAGATGGCAACACTAAACATACAAAGTTAGGTATTTTTAACATGAAAAGAAACAAGACCGTTGAGTTCCCCTCATAATCAAAAATTAGGATTCGAGGGGAAACAAAAACAAACAGTCCAAACATAAAATATGAACAAAGTTTGACACTAATCAATTGAATTGAAGAAAATATTTGAAAACAAACTCAAAAAGGGAAAAAAATATATTTGATAGTTTAGTAGTCCCAAATTTTACAACTTAATTTGAGATAACAACACTAAACATAAAAAATTAGCTATAAAAAAAAATACATGAAAAGAAACTAGAAACTAGACCGTTGAGTTCCCCTCGTAATCAAAAATTAAGATTTTTGGGGAAACAAAAACAACTTAAACATAAGAATGTTTGACACTAATCAATTAAAATGAATAAAAAGAAGAAAAAATATTACGTTTTTAAGAATCCAAGAGAGACAGTAATGTTCCTACAGTTTGAACAATCTCGTATAGCTAATTAACGAACTCCAATCTCATAAACTTAGGCAACCTGCAGGTACATGAGAACAAATTTTGAAACTCAAAAGATAT
The DNA here is from genome assembly GCA_023531295.1 of Papaver armeniacum. NCBI lineage: Eukaryota > Viridiplantae > Streptophyta > Magnoliopsida > Ranunculales > Papaveraceae > Papaver > Papaver armeniacum. The sequence goes on along the minus strand of JAJJWW010002494.1, from coordinate 91,455 downwards.
TTGATGAGTTTAGTAGTCTCAAGTTCTACCATTGAATTTGAGATGGCAACACTAAACATACAAAATTAGGTATTTTTAACATGAAAAGAAACAAGACCGTTGAGTTCCCCTCATAATAAAAAATTAGTATTCGAGGGGAAACAAAACAACAAGTCAAACATAAAATATGAACAATGTTTGACATTAATCAATTGAATTGAAGAAAATATTTGAAAAGAAAGTCAAAAGGGGAAAAAATATTTGATGAGTTTAGTAGTCTCAAATTTTACAACTCAATTTGAGATAACAACACTAAACATCGAAAATTAACTATCAAAAAAAAAACATGAAAAGAAACCAGAAACTAGACTGTTGAGTTCCCCTCATAATAAAAATTAGGATTTTGGGGAAAGCAAACAACCCAAACATAAGAATGTTTGATACTAATCAATTAAAATGAAAAAAACGAAAAAAAAAATTACGTTTTTAAGAATCCAAGAGAGACAGTGATGTTTCTAGATTTTGAACAATATCGTATAGCTAATTAACTAATTCCAATCTCATAAACTTAAGCAACCAACCTGCAGATACATGAAAACACATTTTGAAACTCTGAAGGGGGAAAAAATATTTGATGAGTCTAGTAGTCTCAAGTTCTACCATTGAATTTGAGATGGCAACACTAAACATACAAAATTAGGTATTTTTAACATGTAAAGAAACAAGACCGTTGAGTTCCCCTCATAATCAAAAATTAGGATTCGAGGGGAAACAGAAACAAACATTCCAAACATAAAATATGAACAATGTTTGACACTAATCAATTGAATTGAAGAAAATATTTGAAAAGAAACTCAAAAGGGGAAAAAAATATTTGATGAGTTTAGTAGTCTCAAATTTTACAACTTAATTTGAGATAACAACACTAAACATCAAAAATTAGCTATAAAAAAAAAGACATGAAAAGAAACTAGAAACTAGACTGTTGAGTTCCCCTCGTAATCAAAAATTAGGATTTTTGGGGAAACATAAACAACTTAAACATAAGAATGTTTGACACTAATCAATTAAAATGAAGAAAAAGAAGAAAAAATATTACGTTTTTAAGAATCCAAGAGAGATAGTGATGTTTCTATAGTTTGAACAATCTCTTTAGCTAATTAACGAATTCCAATCTCAAAAACTTAGGCAACCTGCAGGTACATGAGAACAAATTTTGAAATTCAGAAGGGAAAAAAAATATTTGATGAGTTTAGTAGTCTCAAGTTCTACCATTAAATTTGAGATGGCAACACTAAACATACAAAAGTAGGTATTTTTAACATGAAAAGAAACAAGACCGTTGAGTTCCCCTCATAATCAATAATTAGGATTCGAGGGGAAACATAAACAAACAGTCCAAATATAAAATATGAACAATGTTTGACACTAATCAATTGAATTGAAGAAAATATTTGAAAAGAAACTTTAAAGGGGAAAAAAATATTTGATGAGTTTAGTAGTCTCAAATTTTGCAACTCAATTTGAGATAACAACACTAATTATCGAAAATTAACTATCAAAAAAAAAGACATGAAAAGAAACTAGAAACTAGACTGTTGAGTTCCCCTCATACTCAAAAACTAGGATTTAAGGGGAAACAGAAACAACCCAAGCATAAGAATGTTTGACACTAATCAATTAAAATGAAGAAAAAGAAAAAAAAAAACTTATGTTTTTGATGATGATGATGATCCAGCCATAATCAGATCTTTTTTTCTTTTGATCAATAAAAATGAATATATTATATCAAAAAAATAGGGGTACAAAGAAAGTACCACCCAAGATGGGATGTACGAGAAAAGAAAAGAAAAAAAGAAAAATTGTACAAAAAAAGATAGAAAGGTACAAAATCAAGGAGGCATAAAATACGATTTTTCTAATTGACCATCACACTTTGATAAGACACATCGAGAAAATTCTTCAAAAGCCAAAGCCCAAGAAAAAATTGTGTACTTCACCATATCAACGACATGACCAGCCGAGTGATTTTTCCCATGGAAAACTCTAGAGTTTGGCTCCTTCCAAACACACCACATAATAGCTGGGGGGTATAAGATTCCAAAGTTTTACGTAGAGACTTGTGCCGTAAATTTGCTGCCATGCTAACTGTCACGCCTTCAAATGCTCCAAGCAATTTTTCGCGAAGGTATAACCCGGCAATACAGTGGTTCAGTGATCTCTTATCACCCACTTGTATTTCAGCCTTATAAGATTGCACCAATCAATCGACCAACTCTACCAAGTATGCAACGGAAGTCTTACTCGATTTTCTCTACCAAACAATGTAGCCCATACTACAAGGAGGTTCTTGCCATGTTTGTGCTTCACAGAATTGGGGAGTATAAACAAATAAACAGAGAACCAATGCCAAACGTATAAGCCAACAAACTCACTTTTATTAGCATAAGGGGGAAGATACAAAAACGTCCAACCAATGGACTTACAAGCTTATTCTCTAAGCCTACAGCAAACTCACTCTCTCTTGCAAAATGATTCCTCAACACTCGAACTATTGAACAACACTGATTTGTGTAGCTTCTCGGCTATTTATAATGCCAAGAAGCCGGGGCCAATCCGTATGCAACTTCATTGCACGCCCCATGAACGACCATCTTTGTCCATGGGCGGTTCCCTAGCCGAGCAGTTCCACTTTTTAATCTTGCTAGCTTTGGTGCTGGCTTGCACAATGGCGCCACACACTCTTCAACGGTTAGGATATGCCAAACTCGGTTATAAAGCACTTTATAACCGTCTTTAACTTTGCTCTTCCACTTTGGCATGCGTGTGATGCACACACTCTTTGCATCGGCACTTGCACTCAAGTTCATGAACATCGCAACATGCAACTCAACTTGCATTACGCCAAATACTACCATTATAGCTTGCGTTGTGCTATTATCGCTTGCATTGCACCATTATGACTTGCATTGCACCATTATGACTTGCATTGCACCATTATGGCTTGCGTTGCACTATTATGGCTTGCAATGTGCATAGCCCATTTGGATGCCAACATCCAAATATTGTGCCAACAAAGTCTTGACTTGATTAGCACCATCTTCATGCTTCATATGCATCACTTGCATCTCTTCTAACGAGCAACTATCACCAATGGCATGTTTGGCATCACCATTGATGCACATGCACAATCCAAGCCTTGGCCAAAGCTTAAGACTATGCCAAAGTCATCCCATGACCTTGCATCTCATCCTTTATTCCTTCCTTGAGCTAGGCTAACTCACTATGAATAAGGATATGCAACACTATCTCATAATGTTGCATGTGCCAAGTAACCTTTCTTGTCTCGGCCATGTTGGCGCTACATCGTCGGATTGTGCGGCTCCATCTGCCCGGGTTACATTCTCCCGTAACGCAACATCATTGTGCGCCACTATGCGAGCCCAGGTCATAGACCTCCCCCACCTAATCCATTCAACGTCCTCGTTGAATGCAACATCAGTTCAACCTTTACTGAACTTCTCTTGGCCTTTTGCACGCATCTGAACCATCTTCAGAAATCAGCAACTTCGTTTAGCCTTTAACCTTGCCAAAACTTCTTTGCCTAGTGCTTTACGCCGCCACTTAGTTTGTTTGCCTTGCCATTGAGCCTGTGGAATCCAGCTTCATTGTCGCATCGTCTACTATGCTTCAATCTGTACTTCGTTCACATCTCAACACCCAAATGCTACTTGCAATCTGTTGCTACGCCTCTTGCATCAGCACAAATTTTTCCTTCAAGCCATTCTGAGCCTAAGTGTACACTTCAAACAGCTAACATATCATCTTGATATGCATAACTTAGCTTACTTGCCTTCAATTCCGACTGACATTGCACCCTTGCAATTCAACAGGACTTATTGTAGTCTAAGTATTCTTGATCTTCGCAACACTCTTGTGCAAACTCGGCGAAATGCATGACATTAGCCATGAATTAAGAAACCCGTGACATCACAACGTCTCTCCCAGAGACCAGATTTATCTTCACGCACCCTTGAAACTAACAAGGCCTCACTTGTTCTTTCAGTGCTACGCTTTAATGTAGCGGAAAAACAAAGCATCATGTTCTTCCTAACTATGAGTTACTCTTAACTCATATGCTTGATGGACTTACATCTTCATTCTTGCTGCGTTACTCCATGCTATCGCTGCCAAATACTGCCGCACTTCTACGTAACTCTCCCAACAGCAAACTTGCCTATGCCACCAACTTCACTTCTTTGCTTGGTCTTGCTTTCGGCGTTTCTAATTGCATACTTTGGCTAAGTATACTTTTAGTGCTTCCCCAATGAACTTAGCTTTACATTAAGCAAAAAGAGACAAGGTTTTTGCTTAAACACCTCCTTCATTCATTACACTAACCTTACATAAGAAACATAGGTACCATTCCCATTACACCACTGGCCAACACTCGGCCATACCGAAAGCAAATGCACTACAAAAGCAAATATACCAACTAAAGTGTGATATCTTCAAAGACCATAAGATTAGCAACACCCAACTTAACTTGAAAACGAAACGACAAACGAGATAATATGCCCAAAGCCTCCATACTTGACAACCTTGCGGGTTCGGGCACTTGCAAAACTGACCTTTGAATGCCCACTGCTCCATACATGCGCTAATCACGGCGAATAAGGGATACCAAGATCCATAGGACATCCAAATTCCATATGAATCTCAGCTAAGCTTTCTTCAAACGAGCGGCCTGGAGCAAACTCACTTGCCTTCCCCATGTCGCACTTCATATCAACCGGACTAACTTTCCTTACACCCTTCACGAAACAAGGTGCACTTGGACTTTGTATGAAAATTCCATGAGGTGAGGCATCACATTTGCCTATGCTTCTTTGAAAAAGTTGTTACCAAGGATCATCTCAAAGTCATTGAGATGCATCACCATTACACCGACGACCACGCCATTCTCCCACTTCAACATTTGCCTTTGCCATCCCCTTGATTGGCTTAGCTATATCATTCACTTTGTCTTCATGCGGTGACCAGACTTGATATACTTCCAAACCCAAGTACTCGCCAATGACAAGCTCATAACAAGTATGCGGCCTTTGTATCTGCCATTCCCCGAGAGACGATGGTTTTGTATGCCAACTTTCACATAAACTAGGCCAGCGCCACTCGGCCCATCTTTGTCTTTGCCGTTTGTGCTCTTATGTTGCATAGTTGAATAGGATTTACATGATCCACTTGACCCGTTTCTTCTTTGTCACCACTACACTCGGTGACGATTGCGGACAATTTTTCTTTCTTTGGACAATCACGCGCAAGGTGAGGACCCTTGCATAAGAAACCACTGACGCCTTGTTCTTCATAGCCAAACTATCATCCCTTTGATAGTTTTTCTCCTTAGCCTCGAACTTTTCTTATCCTTGTCCTTACACTTACGGTTTCTCTTATCCTTGCCCTTCTTATTAGCATCGGTTGAGGTATTGGTGATCTAAAATCAACAAAGGCTGTCCACGATTGCAATGGCCGAAGGTAGGTCTTTGGCACCTTGCCTTCGCACTTCGGCTGAGCCCATGCTTGCAAACCGGATGTAAATTGAACAACTTGTCTTCCTCGGACATGTTGCGAATATCTAGCATCGAGAGATGAAAACTCTTTCACGTATTCCGTGGTGTCTTAGGTATGCCTTAGCTTACGCAAAGTTCTCTCTGGCTAACCAAGCCGCATTGCTTGGCAAGAATTGACTATTCAATTCATCTCTCATGACATCCCATGTCACGATACTTGGGCGACCAGCATGAGGTCATCATCCTGTTCTAGTTCTCCACCATAAATTCGCATCACCTTCCGGTACATGCTAACGAGAGTAACCTTTTGTTCTTAGGGGTTAAGCGGCCTTGAAGTATTGGTCCATGTCCCACATGAAATTCTCAATGCCTTCGCATCTCTTGCGCGAGGAAACGACTTAGGTTCCGGACTTTAATCTTCGTAAAGTCACTCTGCCACTACCACCCGCAAAGTGCCCGATCTGCACCAATTACACCCACCATACGCCTCAAGACACTAATCTCATCAGTTAGTTCTTTCAAGGCACCAGTGAACATGGTCTTAACGGCATCGATTTGGCCTTCCAAATCGCCATACTTATCCCAGTTGCATCTTGGTCGACTCAAAGCATTCAAAGAACATACTCATCAAGAGCCCGAATGCGAGCCATAACCGTTGCTTTATAATTGTCATCATTAGGATGGCGCACCTCTCCACCAATCCTATCTTCCAAGTTAGCAATCCTATCGGTCAAGGTATCTGTAGAACTCTTCTTACCAGCCATTATCTCTAGCAATTCAACAAGCCAAACTCGAGCAAAACAGAGAAAATCTTCCACACAAAGCTAAAACAGAGCAATCTGGGCTCTGATACCCGTATTGTCACGCCTTCAAATGCTCCAAGCAATTTTTCGCGAAGGTATAACCCGGAAATACAATGGTTCAGTGATCTCTTATCACCCACTTGTATTTCAGCCTTATAAGATTGCACCAATGCAATCAGCCAACTCTACCAAGAGTATGCAACGGAAGTCTTACTCAGATTTTTTCTACCAAACAATGTAGCCCATACTACAAGGAGGTTCTTGCCATGTTTGTGCTTCACAGAATTGGGGGAGTATAAACAAATCAACAGAGAACCAATGCCAAACGTATAAGCCAACAAACTCACTTTTATTAGCTTAAGGGAAGATACAAAACGTCCAACCAATGGACTTACAAGCTTATTCTCTAAGCCTACTGACAAACTCACTCTCTCTTGCAAAATGGTTCCTCAACACTCGAACTATTGAACAACACTGATTTGTGTAGCTTCTCTGGCTATTTATAATGCCAAGAAGCCAGGGCCATTCCGTATGCAACTCTGTTGCACACCCCATGAACAGCCATATGTCCATGGGGCGGTTCCCTAACCGCTGATTCCACTTTTTAGCTGCTAGCTTTGGTCTTTGGCTTGCACAATGGCGCCACGATTGTCTTCAACGGTTAGGATATGCCAAACTCGGTTATAAAGCACTTTATAACCGTCTTTAACTTGCTCTTCCACTTTGGCATGCGTGTGATGCACACACTCTTTGCATCTGGCGCTTGCACTCAAGTTCTGCAACATCGGAACATGCAACTCAGCTTGCATTCTGCCAAATACTACCATTATAGCTTGCGTTGTGCTATTATTGCTTGCATTGCACCATTATGACTTGCATTGCACCATTATGACTTGCATTGCACCATTATGGCTTGCGTTGCACTATTATGGCTTGCAATGTGCACTTAGCCCATTTGGATGCCAACATCCAAATATTGTGCCAACAGAGTCTTGACTTGATTAGCACCATCTTCATGCTTCATATGCATCACTTGCATCTCTTCTAACGAGCAACTATCACCAATGGCATGTTTGGCATCACCATTGATGCACATGCACAGTCCAAGCCTTGGCCAAAGCTTAAGACTATGCCAAAGTCATCCCATGACCTTGCATCTCATCCTTTATTCCTTCCTTGAGCTAGGCTAACTCTGAATAAGGATATGCAACACTATCTCATAATGTTGCATGTGCCAAGTAACCTTTCTTGTCTCAGCCATGTTGGCGCTACATCGTCGGATTGTGCCTCCATCATGCCGGGTTACATTCTCCGTAACGCAACATCATTGTGCGCCACTATGCGGACCGGTCATACTAACAAAGTATCCTCAACACGAAAAGTCATAGTAAAATAGTAACCCAATTCCCTAATGAAATATATCCAAATATCTTTGGAAAGCCGGTCATGACAAATGCACCAAAGAAAGAACCAATTTTTGGAGGGACTCGAAGCTTCCATATAAATGAAAAATTTTCTTGAGAAACTTCAGTAATACTTGCAGTTGGAGCTGTAAGGATTTCATAACAAGACTTGACTGTGTAATGGGCTTTATTGGAGGGACACCACTCCGAGACATCAGGGGAAGAAATTTTAATTCGAACTGTTTGTAAACATTCTTTAACAATTTCTAATTCCTTGTCGCTGCAGCTGAAAGCCTACGGGGCAGTTGGAGATTCCGAAGCAGTAAATTAAAGTCATCCGTAAGCAACTTTTAGATATGGTAGCAGAATATAAAGCAGGGAAAAGCTTGCAAATAGGATCCGTGAAAGCCCAACTATCTTCCCAAAAACGCACTGATAAGCCGTTGTTGACTTTGAACCTAGTATGCCGCAAGAAAAGATTTTTTTGTTGCATACTACCCTTCCAAACTGATTTTCCATAAGGACCATGAGGAGTTTTAGAAAACCATGAGGAGTTTTAGAAAACCAACTAGAAGTATCTTCCCCGTACTTCTCTTTAACAATAGTCTTCCAGACCACATCATTTTCATTGGCATATCTCCACAACCATTTAGTAATAAGAGGTTCATTCTTGGATTTCAAATTCTTAACACAAAGGCCTCCAAGTTTCTTTTTTCTACAGATCATATCCCATTTAACCAAGCGAAGTTTTCTTCTATTATTGTTATCATTCCACAAAAAGTTCCGCATAAGCTTCTCCAACTTTTTTACAACTGAGCTAGGCATGTCAAAATGAGATATATAACAAACCGGTAAGCTAGAAAGCACACTATTAATAAGAGTGATTTTACATGCTCTAAACAACAACGTTTTTTTCCATCCTGCAAGCTTTTTGTTAAAACGATCGATAATTCTATCCCATTTAGCTACCCCTTTTTATTTATCACCGAGGGGTAATCCTAGGTAAATAGTAGGAAGAACACCATTGTAACAACCCAACAAAGAAGAAAATTCATTGATATCACCTACATCACCCACTCCAAAAATATGACTTGTTGAAATTAATCTTCAAACCAGAAATAAGCTCGAAGCACAATAGAATAATTCTAAGAAATTTAACCTGCTCCACATCAACATCAAGAAAAATAAGAGTATCATCTGCAAACTGAAGATGGCTCACAACAATACCATCATTAGCCACTTGAAACCCACTTAGAAGACCATGAAATTGCGCTTTATTCATTAAACGAGTTAATGCTTCCCCAACAACTAAAAATAGAAAATGAGACAACGGATCACCTTGTCTAATGCCTTTTTTTGCTTTTGAAGTATCCCTCAGAACTCTTATTAATGAGCATAGAAAAACGGAATGCTCAACACAACATTGAATCCACCTTCTTCATTTAGCTCCATGGACAAGACTAATCGGCCTTAAATCCTTGATTTCCTCCACTGTTTCTTTCTTAGGAATCAAAGCTTTGAAAGTATTTTTGAGTCTCCAATCAAGAAAGACCCTTTCTTGTAATTCTCTAGCAACACTCATAAAATCATTCTTCAAAACCTCCCAACAAGTGTGGAAGAAAATCACCGGGAAACCATCTGGACCTGGAGCCTTATCCTTCCCTAGTAATTTAATAGACTGAAACACTTCATCTTCTGTAATATCTCTTTCAAGCCACGATTGCATATCTTCAGGAATGGAATTGAAACCCAAGTCTTCCATAGCTGGTCTTTCGGAAAAATTTTCCTGAAAAGTGTTCTTGAAGAAGTTAACAATGCCATCTTTGATTTCCGTAGAGTTCTCAGTCATATACTTTAGTCATGTACTTTTCAAAACTGAATATCGGTAATGACCTATAAAATAATCTACCATATCTCCCCCTGATTACTTTCGTTGGAGAAGAGATTATTGTTCCTTCATAATCAACAACTTTTGAATTTCACTTTTATTAGCATTTTTTTTAATGTCTTTGCAGGGATAAAACAAATTTATGTCAATGGTTACTTTTAAGTATATGATTACATTCACTATACAATTCCAATGACGTTGCGTTGGCGCTAAGTTATATCTAGCTAACAAGTTCACTGAGGACATAATATTTGGCCGAGTACAATATACTTAGTACAATAATGCGTCTATTATACTTAGATAAGGAAAGTTCATCTCCCGACACAACTTCGCCATCTTCCTTTAGACAAATTGGTCATTTATGTACATTTGAAACTCGACTAATCATGGGAGTGCTAGCAGGATGCATGTCCTTGTTAAATTGCCTGACAATGGACATATACAAACTGGTGGAATAATATACCACATGCTCGGTCTTCTAGTTCAGAACATAGATAAGATCGAGATTTCCCAGAATTTTCATCTCAAATTCATATTTTAAATAGCTTGTAAGATCTCTTATTCCATTAAGAGTACTTATCATGTCCATATCGTTGACATAGATAGCTATAATTCTGAATCGGGAACTTATTTAATAGGCATGGCGCAAGACCGTACTTGTTTATCCCTTCCCAATCAACTAGTCACTTAGACGGGTATACCACATCCGCCTGATTGTTTAAATCAATAAGTGAGTGTTCCAGTGTAACTGCAAACACACTCCGTGGTTTAGATTCATTCGACTTGGGGAGAAAAAGGCCATCATGCACTTTTGCAAATATCTTCTATCTCTTGATTCTTTCAGAGATACGTAACAACCACATACATACGCTGCATTTCAAGTCTTTTTGAAATTTCCAAGCTAACTAAGTAGCGAAACACTATAAAGTTCATTACAAGAGAACAATATCCAGGGCTTTGTGAGAAACCTCGCGCCACAAGGAGAGTCTTTATACTTTAAGACTGCTTTCTTCTCATTATTCTTTGTTACAAATTAATCATGTATGTCCAATAGGTTTTACACTTGGTTGGTTAGCACTACCACACCAAATACCTGTATATTTGTCAAAGAACCAAGTTCTACCTGGATTGTATAGGCCAAATATGCTTTTCGTTGACATTAAGCAACAAGGAGCTAGGTTCGATCTTATCTTGCTCTATTTTCTTAAGCAAGTGTATATGAAATTAGTCATCAATATGCTCGCATGATCTTTCCATTGACTCGTGAGCATTCTCATAATCCACTTGGGATGTCATAGTTCTCTGGAATCATTAAACTTCGGAGCGTCCTCCAGTTTGATTCATGGACATATTCAGAGACAATCTTATGAGATGATTTCTGACGATATAAATAAGTTGTGCCTTACTCACCTACTTCCTTTCTAGGTGAGGATTAATCGAACCAAGTGGTCTCTCCAACTTCCTTTATGGAGCCACGGCCTCAACCATACTTCCAATAAGTGTAGTTTCAACACCTTAGTCTATGGTGTATATTCCTTATTGAGGATTCGTAACCTTGCGCAGGTAGGTTTGCAGCTGGTATGTGTCATCTCACCACTTTAGCGTTATCAGTGTACATTCTGAAAATCGATTATTCTTTGTTACTTCACAGTTACATTTGTGGAGTACATGAATCAATATGAGACATAGTGGGAACAGAACACTACAATTCCTGTCGTTCCCTTAGAAAATACTTTTTCTTATCTCCCCCTAACGACGGGAAGACGGTCTTATTAAATTGATAGCCCGCAAATCTAGCGGTAAGAGATCTCCTACCAAAAGGTTTAAAATGCGGATGATTGTTGGGAACTCATTTCCAACATAACTACTTAACAGTTTTGAAGACCCATCATAGTACGATGTGGAGTCGTAATGGCACATATATAATTCAACCAAAAATGCGTAAGAACACAAATATAGGGCTTAAATCTAGTTACCAACTGGTACACAAAAAGGTTGACTAATATTGGGTTCTAAAACGAATTAAGTAAAGATGCGTGTAATATTGCATATCCCCAAAGCAACAAAAGGTAGGTTGGTATGCATAACCTATTCCTTAGACACCATCTGTAACCTTTGATGGTAGTCTATGCGAGACCATTGGGTATAAGATGCTCTATGTTGATCCTATTAAACATGCAATATTCATCAAGTGCTTTTGATGTAAATTCTCTAGCATTAATAATGGTGGTGAGCCTTTGCACTTTGCATTGTGTAATATGTGCTAGGAGTTTTTAAATGCAAATTTCTTGGGAACTATAACTACTCCAAAATGTCAAAACATTCACCAGAGCCATAAGTCACTTTAATGGTATGCATTCTGCATGAATATTTTCTAAATTTCACCTTGTTATCTTTGTAATATGGATTGTTTACCATTTGCATCTTAGGATGGTCTCGATCCTATTTTACCGAAGACTTTGTAGAATGAGTGATATTCTTTCTTACTTAAAAGCATAATGGGAAGGGGGGTTGAATGTGCATCTAGTACTTTAGAAAACACTTATCGAAAGATATGCCATTACTTTGCACTATGTCAATCTTTTTCCCGTTGTCTGGTTCACTCAAGAACAATGATGTAAGTATGAGTCCTTTCAAAACGAAACATCATGTCACAACCAAAGTGCCTTTATGGTTATGTCAAAGTCGGTATGAGTCAATTTTCAACATTTCATCGCCGGAGTCAATATGGATTCAATAATCCAAATTAATACTATAGTGATTTACATTTCACTAAATTAACTCATTAGTTTCTATAAAGTATGTTTCCTTCCAAATACATTAGAGACTATAAAAGATGCAATCAATTATATTCTCATCACTGTGAGTTTCCACATGATATCCATTTGCATGGGTTTCTTTGGAATTTAACAAGGTGTGATTATCTCTCGGTACATGTAGAGATTTTGTGACGTCTTTGTTCTATCTCGAAAACAAATTTTGAGTAGTCTTTGCTCTCGATGATCCAATCCTAGGAGTCACATTATAAGGAAATAATTCAACAACTAGTTTAAATTCCTTAAGGCGGTGGGAGGGAAACCACTATCTGTTAGACATTGAGTATTGAGATATTAAATAAGTGGTGTGGCCTTATTAGTAACAAAAGTGAGATTCAACTCAATTACTTTAGAGTGAATGTATGTTACTTTTCATCCGGATATATCCCAAGCGCTTTAGAGAATTTATGTTTCTTTGGAATGGTGTACTTTTCATTCCATAAGCTCTAATATTGGATCTAGTTTAATTAAATAGTCAATTGGCCGGGCAAAGTTCTTCTTGTCATTAAAGTTGATGTCTAAATTATGACCTTCCGATGGAAATTGGTTGCTATTATGGTACCCGCATTACATTGCTTGTACGAATACCGGTGAGAAGATTCATTCCCTACTCTTTGGTAAGAGCTAGAATTACATCTTAGCTTCATCTCATGTCCAATTGATACATGTACTTTGGTGTCATTACTGTTGGGAAAAAATATATATATATTGTTTTTTTTCCTCATGATATATATGTCCCTTTTCACATATTTTATAAGAGTCGGTACGTATAACCTCATTGCTTCGGGGTTCTTTTCATTTTCAATTTTGCTACATTAAGCTTAATTTGCGAAATTTCTTTATCTCAACAGGGCAAGAGAATCTCACTACACATGTCAACTACGTACTTTAGGTTGAATATATTACTAAAGATAGTTCTCTTATTGTCATACTTAAACATATACTGTTTCGTATCATGGATAAAGTAAAAAAATGGAAATTTTCTGACTCATATCATCTTTTGTGAGTTCTTCCACAAAAATTGGAATACATGTGATTTTATTTGCAACTCTTTAATAGTCTAGCACGTGGATTACATTCCACGAAACATTCAAATTTGGGGAGACAATATCAAGTACGCAATAATGGTCCAAGTACTTCAAAACCCCAAATAAATACATTGGAGTTGGTACTACCAATTGAACAAAAGACACCATTCAACTATAGCCAATTATCATATTCAAGAGAATAAAATAGCATTAAGACCAAAATTCTTAATGATAGAGATCAGCAATCATAATTAAAATTGACCATTTATATAATGTGGACTTATCTTAAGACAAAATAAACAAACTAGGCATGTTCTCAGACTTTGGTTCCCATTGTGTATAGCATGATTCGGAACAACCATGGTCGTGCACAGCCTAAAACCAGGACTGGACTGGAACTGGAACGCCAGAACCGGACTGGACTGGATTGAACCGAACCGAACCGAGCCGGATCGGGTTGAGCCGAACCGATTTGGACCTTTTCCTTCTCCTTTTTTCCCGGATCGGAATTGAACGTCGTGGGCTTTTCCTTCTCCTCGTTTTGGAGAAGATTCCAAGCGACAATCATCACATACATAATCAACCACGACACATACATTACACATATATTATAAAATCTAATCTTTCAATGTTATGGTCCAACACCAAAACACAATGGAAATCAGACCAAATACTTAAGAAACCAGGATAAAACCCTTTGAGTTGGGGGTTAGCCACCTCTGCTTGGAAGATTAAGAGAAAAAGATTAAGAAATAGGGTTTGTTTAATTAATTGATAATCCAATACTAGGATGGCCAAAGCTATATATATAGCTTCAAAGCCGTGCATAAGAAGAAAATAACTTAGAGTTTTAATAACTCTTAAACGCTAGCTAAACAAAGAAATAAACAAACTAAATATAGGAGTTCTTAATAAGGAAATCGCTTAAGGTGCAATGGAGTTGGTGTCACAACATCCTTCCCCCCTGGAAAACAGACTTGCCCTCAAGGCTGAAAACCTGGAAACCGTGCAATGAAGTCATCAGCATCCTCCCAAGTGGCTTCATCTTCAGGATGATTTTTCCAGTGTACCAACCATTGCGTTCCTGCATTACGTCCTTTCTTATACATTCGTCGCTGTAAGATTGCAGAGGGTTCCCATTTATCATAATCTATGATGTCGTGTAAACAAAGAATCGGATTAACGATTACGCCCAGTTTCTTTTTCAACTGAGAAACGTGAAAAACAGGATGAATACGACTTGTTGCAGGGAGCTCCAGTTTGTAAGCCACACTCCCAATCTTCTCAATAACACGAAAAGGACCATAGAAACGAGGAGAGAGCTTCGAAAAAGACGTACTAGCCAAAGTGGTTTGCCGATATGGTTGTAATCGCAAATAAACCCAATCATTAACCCTAAAGACCTCTCGGTTCTATGAGAATCGGCATATTTCTTCATCCGAGATTGAGCATCCAACAAGTGGGATTTTAAAAAGTTTAAGAGTATGATCCCTTGCTTGTAGATTGAGATCAACATCATGCACTGGCGTAGAACTAGGCAAATAGGATAAGATTGTTGGAGGAGATCGACTATATAAAGCTTCAAAAGGAGTCATTTGAATGGCAGTATGAAAACTTGTATTATACCACCACTCGGCCCACGGCAACCATTTAAACCAATCTTTTGGTTTCATACCAGCAAAACAACGCAAATAGCATTCCAAGGTTCGATTAGTAACCTCGGTTTGGCCATCCGATTATGGATGATAAGGCTGAGCCGTGACATAGTTGTGTACCTTGTAAAAAGAAAAATAGGCTGTCAAAAAGTACTCATGAAAATCGCATCCCTGTCGGTAACGATACTTCTTGGCATGCCATGGAGACGCACTATTTCTCTTATAAACACTTCTGCAACTGTGCTGGCAGAATATGGATGAGACAAAGCAAGAAAATGAGCATACTTGGACAGGCGATCAACCACAACTAAGACTGAGCTCTTCCTCTCAGATAATGGAAATCCATCAATGAAATCCATTGAAATGTCAAGCCAAACATCAGCAGGTATAGGTAGAGGACTCAGCAACCCAGGAGGAGAAACAGATTCAGTTTTATTACGCTGGCAGATGTCACAATGATCAATGAACTCTTTAAGTGAATGCTTCATTCCTTTCCAATAAAAATTTTGTTGAAGTCTCTTGAGGGTCCGTAAGTAACCTGAATGACCCCCCATAGGAGTTGAATGAAATTCCGCAAGTAACTTGGAACACCATGAAGAAGAAGGAATAACCACAATGCGCTGCTTATATCGTAAAGCGCCGTCTACATAAGTGTAATGACACTTGAATTCAGGGTCAGTCTTCAAATTTTCAATAAGCGATGCATAATCCTCATCCTGATGACACTCTGCAATAATATCATGTACACCAGAAAGGACAGGTATAGAAAGTAAAGCAAGTTGAGGACCAGACAAACGAGACAAAGCATCTGCAGCAATATTTTCCTTGCCCTTGCGAAAGATAATCTGGTAATCATACCCTAATAACTTGGATAACCATTTGTGCTGTTCCATAGATGAAAGTTTTTGATCCAAGAAATATTTCAAACTCCTATGATCTGTATAAATCTTGAAGTGTCGTCCCATTAAATAAGGTCGCCACTTTTGAACAGCAGACACAATTGCCAACATTTCTTTATCATAGATGGAAAGGTTTAAGTTCTTACCCAGACAATGGTTTGCTATAATAAGCAATGGGTCTCTGAGATTGCATTAATACAAAGACCTAGACCTCCACCGGGAAGCGTCACACTCAAGATAAAACTCCTTGTCGAAATTTGGTAATATTAACACAGAGTCGTAGTAAGAGCTTGTTGTAGTTGCTTGAAAGCCGATGTTGCGTTTCAGTCCATATAAAAGCATCCTTCTTCAATAATTGAGTTAAGGGGTGACTAATCATTCCAAAGTTCTTAACAAACTTGCGATAATAACCTAGCAAGACCCAAAAATGCACGAAGTTCCTTAATTGTACTAGAATAGGCCACGAGAGAATGCTCTTAATTTTATCATCTTCGACTGACACTCCTTCAGATGAAATAACATGGCCTAAATACCCCACAGAAGACCTAGCAAATGTACACTTGGATTCCTTGACAAATAATTTATTAGATCGTAAAATCTCAAATACTGTCTTTAGATGTTCCATATGCTCAGAAAAAGTCTTGCTATAGATCAAGATATCATCAAAAAACACAAGCACAAACCTGCGTAAATAAGGTCGGAATATGTCATTCATCAAGCTTTGAAAAGTGGTGCATTGGACAGTCGAATGGCATGACAAGGAACTCGTAATGGCCATCATGAGTACGAAAGGCAGTCGAACATCGTGGCCAAAAGTCCGATAATAACCGTAACGTAAGTCGAGCTTCGTGAATATACAAGCACCAAATAATTCATCAAGAAGTTCGTCCACCATAGGAATTGGAAAACGATCTTTAATGGTGATCTTATTCAATGCACGATAATCCACACACATCCTCCAAGAGCCGTCCTTCTTTCGAACCATCAAAATAGAGAAGAGAAAGGACTTGAACCGTGTTGAATAAGTCCCGCTGTCAGCTCTGAAATTATCTTCGATTTCGTTCTTCCAAAATGCGGATAGCGGTAAGGCCTAACATTAACAGGTGACGAATCAGTTGTAATGGGATATGATGGTCATCTTTGTCTTGTTAGGGTGGCAGCGTAGTCGGAGTGTCAAAAATATCTGAATAGTCAGATAATAAGCGTCGGATTTCAGGTTCTAAAACTTGAGCTCTGTCTGGAGAATCTGTATTGGATGTGCAGAACTGAAACAAAAATCCGTATTGCTCTTTGTCCAATAACGCTGCATTGGATAACTATCCAACATCATAATTGTGGGGGAATCATTGCCAACCAACAGAATGTCAGAATTATTAACGCTGAACTTCATTGTCAGGGCTGTAAAATCTCAAGAAATTGCACCAAGTGTGCGTAACCACTGAATGCCTAACACAAAGATCACAACCACTAATAGATAACAGGATGAAAATTAGAAGTAAACTCATAATCTTGGAATTTAAGTGGAATATTGGAACAAAACCCTTGAGTACTTATCTCGAGCACCATCACCAACTGTCACATCGAAAGTCATAGCCGAGTCGCAAAATCGAATATCCACAAGCTTAGCAATTCTTGGGTGAAGGAAGTTATAAGTAGACCCCGAATCGAGAAGTACTGTCAATGGTTGGCCTTTCGTAAATCCAGATATGCGCATTGTCTTAGGAGAAGGAGTACCCATTAATGAGTTAAAAGAAAGTGCAGGTTGCTGATTTTCATCATAAACTGGTTCCTCTTCCCTGACAATGTCCTCATCAATCTGCTCAATACTAGAGTCGTCCGTATTTGGAGATCCATCCAAGAGCAATAACCTTGGCTTGGCACACAGATGTCCCGGTGTAAATAATTGGTCACAATTAAAACATTCACCTTTATCTCGTTTTGCTTTTTGTTCTTCCCATGTCAGGCGTTTAGCTCCAGGTGGTAAGTTGGGTTTGCGAAACGGAGTCGCAGCAGCAACTGTGGAAGTCCGTAGTGGTGGAGGACGATACGGTCTGTGTGTAGCATTGGTAGCTATCAAGACATCTTCCTGATTAATTGCTTTGGTGAAAGCCGCAGTCAAAGTCTGAGGCTCAAGTAACTTAACCATGGAACCAATATCCGGCTTGAGGGAATGAATAAAACAGTTTATCAGGTGATCTTCAGGCAAATCTGTGACAAAATTCAGCAGTCTTTCGAACTCCGGTATGTGCTCACGGACTGTTCCCTTTTGCTTAATTGTGCTGATGGACATGCGAGCATCTACAAACTTGGTGGAAGAAAAACGTGCACGAACAAGAGAACAAAATTCCAGCCATGTGGTCACGACAACTATGGTTCTTTTCCAACGGAACCAAGCATTAGCATCACCCTTAAGATGAGAAGATGCAATAGCCAGTTTGACATCATCCGCAACAGCATGGAGAGTAAAGTACTGGTCGGCACTAAAAATCCAACTGTCAGGATCATCACCATCAAAAGTTGGGAACTTCAAACTTATTGATGCAGGGCGGATATTATTGTTATTACCACCAGGAGGAGGTGGTGGTGGGGGAGGTGGTGGTGCAGCATCAGTACGCGG
This sequence comes from Papaver armeniacum, assembly GCA_023531295.1. NCBI lineage: Eukaryota > Viridiplantae > Streptophyta > Magnoliopsida > Ranunculales > Papaveraceae > Papaver > Papaver armeniacum. The sequence goes on along the minus strand of JAJJWW010002494.1, from coordinate 72,797 downwards.
ATTAATTCTAGGAAGAAACTCCCGAAACACCCCTCGCAAAGTAGTTCCTAGTGTTGCAGATAAAGCTGTGGTAAGCTCAGCGGATAGGGTGGATGATAATTCTGTTACATGCTCAGATAAATCAGTTTTTCTATCAACACGATCTTCGTCGCGCAACTGTTTGTCCGCAGCTTTCTTTCTTTCACGTGCTTCTTCATCGTGAACGTGATTATTGTTGATGGTTGTGATAAGAGTATCCAGCTTGGTTGTGACTCCGTTGATGCTTTGTTGCAAGAGAGCCAAATCGTCCGTGTAAGTCATGATTGAGAAAAAAAAATTGTTCAAAATCTAGGGTTTGAGTAAAACCTGCTCTGATCCAGGTGTTATGGTCCAACACCAAAACACAATGGAAATCAGACCAAATACTTAAGAAACCAGGATAAAACCCTTTGAGTTGGGGGTTAGCCACCTCTGCTTGGAAGATTAAGAGAAAAAGATTAAGAAATAGGGTTTGTTTAATTAATTGATAATCCAATACTAGGATGGCCAGGCTATATATATAGCTTCAAAGCCGTGCATAAGAAGAAAATAACTTAGAGTTTTAATAACTCTTAAACTGCTAGCTAAACAAAGAAATAAACAAACTAAATATAGGAGTTCTTAATAAGGAAATCAGTTAAGGTACGTGGAGTTGGTGTCACAACATTCAATTGATTATGGGATATGGGATTTTCATAGATGTAGCTTGTACGGGACAAAACATGGGATGATGTTGACAAAACAGATGTTAACCAAAGCAAAAATACCAGGACGTAGGGATCATCAACATGATTTTACTTAAGATAAATATAATAATAATTAATCATCAGTTCATGAGAACCAAAATAGCATATGGATGTCAGTATATATTTGTACATGGAGACAAGAAATATAGCAAACAAACTCTCAGTGGGGGAATGTGACAAAGAGAAGACAAAATACAAGAAGACAATAAGAGAAAGGATTAGGTTTACCTTCTTAACTCGTATGATAAAGAAAAGAGAAAAATACCAAGATCATGTTACAATTGGACGGATCCAGTGATTCCATGAAAACCCAAAAAGAAAAATCTCCAACTTACTGCACTTGATTGAGAAGAAGACATGAATATGGATCCATGAACAATAACGTTTGATAATATACATATTATAAGAGAGCTTCTCGAGTATCGAATGATTTGATCGAACCCAAAAAAAAAAATCTATTGCATCGGGTTAGAGATCGTGCCTGATAACGTTTTGTAGTGGAAATTAGAGGTGAACAAGAGAAAGATAAGGAGGAGAAGACCAATCTTATTAGGAGATTAAATTAAAAGCATTATATAGTTTCCTTTATATACAACCATAGGAATCTAGTTGGACCGCACATCCATGGGCCGTAGGCCCTGTAACAGGAAAAGAATATTTCAATTGCAAAGACAAGTAAAAAAAAAAAAACTTTAGAGAGAGATTCTGAAGGAACGAAGTTCTTCTTCTTCAAAGGGATTCTCAGGGAGCTAAAGTGAAGAAAGCGATTGTGGGGTTTTACTGTAGTTGATGGTTTTGAGAGAGAGAGAGAGGGGAGGGTGTTTCCAAGACAAGGAAACGAAGAGACGAGTTCCCTTCTGAGAATCAAAACAACATGTAATAAAGGGTAGGTAGAGATTAAACCTCGAAAATGGAGACAAGAAAAAGTTGGATTAGTAACTTTCCAATACTATGATTTGGAATTTGAGTCTTCTTACCCCTCATAAGGAGGAGCTGAACAGAATTTGTTCCTTACCCAATGCAAACTTTGATAAAACTGAAAGAAAAGCAACCAGTGTATTAGTAATACAAAGAGACTAGAAGAAATTGAGGAATGGGTACTAAAAAAAATTCGATTTTTTATAAAGAGGGAAACATGAAGAAACTACCAGGTAAAGTGAAGAAGTCTTTGCAACAAAGGAAAGAGCGATTTCCTTGATCATCAGTTTTGATCTCAGCACGATTTTCTTGAGATAACCATACTCCGAACAGATGAATACAAATCTATTCCTATTGCTTTTGCTCCTCCTCCTCCTCCTCCCTCACTTCTTTCAACCATACTAATGAGAAGAAATCCAAACAAACTTAAAAAATAATAAGGAATGGGGAGGAGTGGGTGTTTCCAAGATAAGGAAAAGAAAAGACAAGTGTTTTCAGAGAATCAAAACAACAAGTAATAGAGGGTAGGTAGAGAGTAAAATCTCGAAAATGGAGATAAGAAAAAGTTGGATTAGTAACTTTCCAATACTATGATTTGGAATTTGAGTCTTCTTCCTCCTCATAAGGAGGAGCTGAACAGAATTTGTTCCTTACCCACTGAAAACTTTGATAAAACTGAAAGAAAACCAACAAGTGTGTTAGTAATATAAAGAGACTGAAAGAAATTGAGGAATGGGTACTAAAAAAAATTCGATTTTTTATAAAGAGGGAAACATGAAGAAATTACCAGGTGAAGTGAAGAAGTCTTTGCAACAAAGGAAAGAGAGATTTCCTTGATCATCAGTTTTGTTCTCAGCACGATTTTCTTGAGATAACCATATTCTGAACACATGAACACAAATCTATTCCTATTGCTTTTGCTCCTCCTCTTCCCTCAATTCTTTCAACCATACTAATGATAAAAACTCAAAACAAACTTACAAAATAATAAAGAATGGGGGGGGGGGTGTATCCAAGATAAGGAAACGAAAATACAAGTGTATTCAGAGAATCAAAACAACAAGTAATAGAGGGTAGGTAGAGAGTAAAACCTCGAAGATGGAGACAAGAAAAAATTGGATTAGTAACTTTCTAATACTATGATTTGGAATTTGAGTCTTCTTCCTCCTCCAAAGGAGGAGCTGAACAGAATTTTGTTCTTTACCCACTGCAAACTTTGGTGAAACTGAAGAAAAAAAACAACTAGTGTGTTAGTAATACAAAGAGACTGAAAGAAATTGAGGAATGGGTACTAAAAAATTCGATTTTTTTTAAAGAGGGAAACAAGAAGAAATTACCAGGTGAAGTGGAGAAGTCTTTGCAACAAAGGAAAGAGCGATTTCCTTGATCATCAGTTTTGATCTCAGCACGATTTCTTCTGATAACCATATTCTGAACACATGAATACAAATCTATTCCTATTGCTTTTGCTCCTTCTTTTCCCTCAATTCTTTCAACCATACTAATGATAAGAACTCAAAACAAACTTAAAAAAGAATATTTCAATTGCAAAGACTAGTAACAAAAGTGAGGTTTTACACACAAAAAGAAAACAAACTTTTGAGAGAGAAATTCTGAAGGAATGAAGTTCTTTTTTTTCAAAGGGATTCTCAGGGAGCTAAAGTGAAGAAAGAGATTGTGAGGTTTTACTGTAGTTGATTGTTTTGAGAGAGAGAGAGAGAGAGAGAGAGAGAGAGAGAGAGAGAGGGGGAAGTAGGTGTTTCCAAGACAAGGAAACGAATATGAAGTTTTTTCAGAGAATCAAAACAACAAGTAATATAGGGTATCTAGAGATTAAACCTCCAAGATGGAGACATGAAAAAGTTGGATGAGTAACTTTACAATACTGTGATTTGGAATTTGAGTCTTCTTCCTCCTCATAAGGAGGAGCTGAACAGAATTTTGTTCCTTACCCACAGCAAACTTTGATAATTGAAAGAAAAACAACCAGTGTGTTAGTAATACAAAGAGACTGAAAGAAATTGAGGAATGGGTACAAAAAAAATCGATTTTTTATAAAGAGGAAAACAGGAAGAAACTACCAGGTGAAGTGAAGAATTCTTTGCAACAAAGGAAAGAGCGATTTCCTTGATCGTCAGTTTTGATGTCAGCACGATTTTCTTGAGATAAGCATACCCCGAACACAAGAATACAAATCTATTCATATTGCTTTTTATCCCCCTCTTCCATCAGTTCTTTCAACCATACTAATGATAAGAACTCAAAACAAACTCAAAAAAGAATATTTCAATTGCAAAGACAAGTAACAAAAATGGGGTTTTACAAAAAAAAAAAATTTCTTTAGAGAAAGATTTTGAAGGAATGAAGTTCTTTTTCTTTAAAGGGATTCTCAGGGAGCTAAAGTGAAGAAAGAGATTATGGGGTTTTACTATAGTTGATTGTGTTGAGAGAGAGAGAGAAAGAGAAGGGTGTTAGAGCATAGCTTGATTGAACCCACCAAGCGTTGGTATGTCAAGTTTGGTTTTCATATTTTAGTGAATCAAAACTCATTTTAAGAGTCGCTTGATTATGTACTAGATTCAATTTCGTATAGGTTAGCTTGAAAGTATTAGGATATGAGACATTACAAGTATTGCGAAGACTTGAAGAAGTGAAGAAGTAAGAAGCTACAAAGACAACATCATCCTTTCACTTGAGGTTAGCGATATTTGACTTGAATTTTTTCATTCCCTAACGTATCTTTCAAGTCGTGCATATTGAAAACAGAACTGCGAAGCATGAACACTCTAGATAGACATAGTATTAAGGAATACAATACGAGGTTTATTGCTTAACCATTAAACTTTGTAGATAAGACATCGACATAATCGTTTAAATGCTATTGTGATTATGTATGGATATGAGGTGAGGATTTCATCCCAAGAAACAATGTTTTACATGTGTTTTAAGGAAGTAAGTTCATAAACTTGTTTATGAATCGAAAAGGAAATCGCCAGGCGTTATTGGGATGTTATTCATTGCATATCTTGTTAACATCCAATATGTGTGATTTAGTATAACCGCTCACGACTTGTTTGTGTTCTTGGTAAAACTATTCACAAAGGCCTGACTTATTTATTGGTATGACTTTTATTAGTGAAACCGATCTTAAGTAATCACCTGAGATGGTATGATCGAGTTTGTTATTGTGTAGGACCGAATCTGGGTAAAGGGGAATTGATCCTATGAAGAGGTGTAACACATCACAAAGGGGAATCGATCCTTGTATGAGGTGCAACAAGTTTGTAACAGAAAGGGGAAATGATCCTATGGACATGTGCAACACGTTTTTAGGCAAAGGAGAACCGATCCTATGGACATGTGCAACACATATAAGTTAGATACCATATATATGTGGGGAACCGATCCTAGTACCTAGTCAACCGAATTTTGGAAAGCTAGTGTGACTATGCACAATACTCACATGGAGGTAAAACCGAAACTTGTTTTGGTTGAACCGTTAAACCCATGATTTGTGATTGAGTGTTTCTTGATCAATTGCATAGTTATTGAAAGTCAGATGAACCAATTATAAACTTGTTTGGAAGTATGGCAAATCGATTTCAAGGTTGTAAGTATGAAAGAGGAATTACGAAGTAAGGATGTCGGCATACTTTGAACACGTGCAGTAATGTCTATCTTTAATTGTTCAAAGTTATTCCTTAATAGCTACAGGAAGAAAATCCCAGGATCGAAACATAAATAAGTTAACAATCTACAAGAAAACTTGGCTTTAGCGACTATTTTCTTACCAACTGCAGTAAGTGGAACTTTTCAGCAACAATTTGTTGTAACTAGAAACAACTCTGGTGGACAGAAACCTCTAACCACCAGTTTTCCAGCAACGATTGTAGTTGAAACTTTTTAGTAACAATAGTTAACAACAAAAATATCATATTTGTTGTTATTGGCCTTTAGACACCATGACTGGGTAACCAAAATATACCCTCGAAGGTAAATGTTTTTTGTCACTCGTCTTTCCCACCAAAAGAATATGTTGGTAGAAACCTATACCAACCATCAATATGTTGGCGTTGGTAGTGGTTTTCAGCGACGAGTGCTTGGCAACTATAAAGTATAGCATAAGGTAAATACTTCAACCCATTATGAGTAGCCGCCATGTTAATTTGATGGTAGACACTTATGCTAACTCATCAGTTCATTGGTGTGGTTCACTAGTGGACAATGGGCTATCTGAAACATTATGAAACGACACAAAGTAAATATTGCGATGTAACCTCATATGAGTGGAAAATGGGCTATCTGAGACATTATGAATCAACACAAAGTAAATATTGCGATGTAACCTCATATGAAAAGTGCCCTTGAGTAAAGTCAAAATGTCGCTTACATCGGACTTTTGTTGACTTAAACAACGATACTAAGTTACCGGTCGTTGACTAAGTCAAAGTGCCTTTGTGTGAGGACTTTAGTTGACTTGTGCAACGACGCGTAAATCGTATTGATACTAAGTTACCGGTCGTTGACTAAGTCAAAGTGCCTTTGTGTGAGGACTTTAGTTGACTTGTGCAACGACGCGTAAATCATATTGTTTCAGTGGTAGATTTTTTTCTTTTCTTTTGATAGGCTAAAGCCGGATCCAAGCCCCTACTCAAATCCAGCCAGTTGGACTAGCCCCACTGCTAGACCCCACCCCGCCAAACCTCTCTATACAACTAAGTTAAATACAAACCTCTACCACGGTGGGGATCGAACCCCTGACTTCCTCCTTAGTCCTTACTGGAGTTGATGGGATACCACCGAGCTATGCTCTTGGACCCGGATATTTTTAATTCAATTGTTAGGATTTGCTTTAAAAAAACGAGCCTCAGCCTTATCCATCCCAACGGAGAGAGAGAAAACAGATTTTTCTCCGCCTTTTCACTAGTCTCTTGGTCTCTCTCTCGTTCTCCCTCACCTTGTTTACAGTATGGAGATGATGTTCTCAATTATTAGGATGCTAAATCTCAAAGGTTGTATCTGTGTTTACTTTCTTGTCCTTCTCGCGATCACCTCCCCAGTTTCTCCGATCTCCTTATTTTCATCTCTCTATTAAGAACCAGAAAGAAAAACTATTTCTTCTTGTACCCTTCTTCATCTCTCCAGATCCATTTGATAATTACTAAACCGAATCGACCTTCATCAGCATGAAATCTAAAACCATTTCTTTGAAACCCTTACCTTGTAAACAAACCCATTTTCTTTTGTTCTTTAACCAATTTCATGTTTGAAAGAAACCCATTTTCTTTTTTTCTTCACCAATTTCTTTTCGTGTTAGCAGTTAGGGATTTGGTATTCTACAAATTTTATCAGGTAAAAGTTAGGGTTTGCAATTTAATTTTTCTCTATTTTTCATCTTTGAAGTTAAGGTTTGATTTTGTTGACAGGGTTTTAATTTATTATTCGTTTTCTTCTATTGTAGCAATTGCTAGAAGAATATTCAACATCTTCACCTGCATTTTTTTTCTTGAAGATCTTCAGTCTTCAGGTATAACTTCTCCCTCATTTTTACTCGTTTCATATAGATTTAATGTTAATGAAATTATTTGAAGTCATTTGTTGTTATTCTTGTGTTAATCAAGTAATTAGAAGTCATCCAGAATTTTTGTCAAACAAAATTGGGTGTTCTTAATGATTATATTGTTGGATTTTATATTTGTAAATCTTATCACACAGAATTGTACGAGTTTTGTGGTATTTATATGGTTCTAATAATAGGTTTGATTTGTTGGTTTTAGTAGGCTTTAATTGATAATTTTTGGTTTTGTTGGTTCAGGGGATGTATGAGATGAAAGAAGAACCACTGGTGACGCTTAATCACTCTTACTATGAAACGTGGACTTCCCACTTTATTCTTCATATTTACAGTATACTCTGCGTACAAGCAAGTGATAGGCGTTACATTGCCAGTATAAAGGCTCCCATCTGGAGGTTGTTAGAAGTTCATTGATACAAACACAATCTTGTAACGAGTACAATTGTTAGAATAATGGAGAGGTGAGTTATTTTTATTGAATTTCTCATATTATTATTATTATTACCATCATGTTCCACTTAAACTCTCTGTAGTGACTGTTGTTTTGTTGCGCATGGTTTCAGATATAAAATTTTGCCAGAGCTTGGTGATGGAACATGTGGAAGTGTACACAAAGCACTAAACTTTGAAACAAATGAGATTGTAAGTGAAACATTTCCTGCTTTAGGAACTTGCTTGATGGTTTAGGAAGTTCTTGTGTAGGACTGTAATCCGTAAACATTAAGCCTCACAGGGGTTAAACAGAGTAGAAATAAGAATGTATCGATGAAAAATTGGTTTTGTAATTCTTAGTTGAATTCACTTTTATGTGGTCTTTCACGTTTGGTTGTGTTGTTAGTGCTCACTTCACTCACCTTCTTCCAAGTGGAACTTACGAATAAAAAGCAGTCTTGGATCTGGAGTTGGAATATGATACTTTTTCCTGTTGTCTAGTTCCCTAGACAAATACCTCAATTTAAAGGATATTGCAATTGCCCTTGCATTCGTTCCTCTTTTCCTTCTATCTCATTTGTACCTTTAGAATTGAAAAACTGGTTTTCTGATTTGTAGTAACCAGAAAATTTTGTTCGTCAGTAATGGTAGGTTGCGATCAAGAAAATGAAGAGAAAATTTTACTTTTGGGAGGAATGTATGAATCTACGTGAAGTAAATGTATGTTCAAGGTCTTCTTTTTAATGTATCACCTTTTGTTATTTGTTATCTTGAAAATAATTGATATCACCTTGTTGTTTCTCATTAATATAGTGCAGAAGATCATTGTTAGCATGCTAATTGCTTTTTGAGCTTGACTTTTAAGTTCTAACCCTGGGTTTGAATTCTATTTTGCAGTCTCTGCGTATGTTAAATCACCCTAATATTGTCAAGTTGAAGGAGATTGTTCAAGAAAACAATGAGCTTTTCTTCATCTTCGAGTACATGGTGAGAATTGGAGTTCTCTACTAATATAAGTCCTTAACAATAACGTAGCACTTACAGTCCTATATTTATGCTATATATGATTCTACTGAACTTGTTTTTTATGTTTGTGACTAGAGCATAAGTCACTTATCATGATGGGTTGCTTGTATTCCAATGGTTTCTGCTACTCGTACATTGGAATGGCAGTATGCCCCATTGGTTCTGGAAATATGAGTGTCATCGGATTTCCCGTTCCGGAAAACAAATTTATGTGACACTTTAACAAGGTATCTTTTAGTGGTAACAGAGGCCTACTACGCCCTACCTCAAAGATAATAAAACTTTTACCTTTGACAAGGCCACTTTAGTCCCTGTGTTGGCATGCTTTTGTAGCAAGGGGGACGTCTGCAAGAGGCCATGTCTCTTTGCCATGTGTCTGTTGTGACGTTTCACTATGTGATTGATGAAGTTAGTGGGACAGATAACATAAAAGTAGTTTTCAATGATATTGGGGAGCATGTGGGACCTAACCCACTCTACAATTACAAGTCTGAAGTAGTTTGAAACTATCTCTGAACCTCATTAACGTTTCTGAATTGCGAAAACTATTATTTGTATCACCAATATGAATAGTTGTCCAATGTGGGCAGGTGGGTCCAATCATGATTTGACATGTGTCATATGCATTTAGTAAAATATATCAAATAACTCAATTTTCTACATTTTGATTCCTTCGAACAAATTTATGGAAAGCATGTTTTGATTCCGTATGTAATGTGTAGTTTTCCAGCATTGTGTTATAATTTTCTGCACTTTTTGTCAAGATACCGAGCACCGGAAGTCTTGTTGCAGTCCTCATCATACACTCCTGCAATTGGTAATGATATGTTTTACAATTACCTGTTAATTAGGTATTTTTTCCAAAATTTCTTTGTGAGACTCGATGTTACCTTTCGTTGTTCTTACATCTGGAAGTCTTTCTAATAGAATGAAATGGTCGAAGGACAATTACTAAAGGTTGTTTTTGTATGGACTGAACTGGCGGTGGTGACTGGATACTTGGAGAGGGAATCAATGAGTTTGATAAAGCGTTCATGGTGATGGTAACTAGCTCGCTGCTAGTGGTGGAGGTTGTATGGACAGAACTGGTGGTCATGCATCGGTAATTGGAGAGCAAGTTCAAGGTTATAAGTTGCGTCTTTTTTGTAAAGGGTTATATATGTTATAGAATCAGGTGTATCATTACAAACTTGTTGTCATGTACAGGTTTAAAGAAAACCCCTAATTTGAAGTTTTGACAGGGTTTTCAATCCGTGAAATGAACAAGAAGATGGTTTACTTCCATGTGTGTAAGGTGATGAATGATTTTGGTTGAGGTATTTTTCAGAGTTATGACGGGATTAGGAGTGATGGGTTATGCTTGTAATCACATTTGCAGGTAGTGAGAAAGAGAATAAGTACAACAAGGTCCATCAACAACTTGCAAAATGCACATCAGCTGTTCGATAAAAGGCCTAATTCTCTGCAGCTATTAGCTATGGTTCTTGTGGCTGCTTATTAAGGGTCGAGAGAAATTCACATCCAATTGCAAAACAGAAGATCAGACACTAACAAAGGGTAATGAAATATACATTTGGTTATCACATTTTCAGTTCTACTAGATTACTGTTGGAATTTGGGGTTTTCTACATTGTTATAGGGAATTGAATAAGTGAATATGGTGTAGTCTTTCATTCATCTGTTCTTGTTTATATTGCAGTTACTTCATTTTCGTTTCATTTGCTTGGCATGCTATAAAATTAGTTTTGGTACTACTGAAGTATATCTGCCTGGATTGATACTTATTTTTTTGGTAGTGCAGATCATTTTTGGTACATTCAGTTGCCCATACCAGTATATCATCCAACTCATCTAGGTGAGCTTAAATGGCTTCCAAGTATCATCTGCTTGAAATGCTTGCATATGAAGAAGGGGAAGGTGTATCTTACCATGCAATCTTTCTTTGTTAGGTTCTGAAAGCACTTTATCCTCTGTATCGAATGATATTTGAGAGCAGGAGTATGATAATTCTAGCTAGATATGATTGTTCTGTCATTTACTATTGATATAGTACTATACTTTTGTATTTGTAGTTACTCTGTTTTGAATGCCGAGATTATTGGAAAAATAGGTTGTGAAGTGATTTTCTCTTCACAGTGAAGATGGGGGTGATTTTTTTGTGTTCTATTCATAATGAAATTATGTTGCCTTACACTCTATGCAGCTAAAGTATGTATTGTATTACTTAATCTTGTTTATTGAAGGTCTACAGGTTAATTGATAGCTAAAGGTTCATATCTAGTTTCATAATGTGAATTTTTATTCATATAAGAATGTTTTACGGACTCCTTTATATCTTGTTTGAATTTTAATTTGAGTTACGTGTTGCTGGATCCAATAAATTTCGTTTGTAGCCCATTCAGTTTATTAAACTTACATTTCTTGAGGAAGTTGTTAATGTGAGTAAGTAATACTTAACATGGTTCAAGGAGGGGCTGTTGTTGTATCACTTGCTTTATCGAGGAGAAGTTAAGAACATCACTGCCTCAAATATGGGGGCTGTAGGATTTTTCTGTGTAGAGTTGGTGTTGGCTGATGCTCTTACGAGGGAGCACACAACTTGACAGGGTGATGAGCGGAACAAAGATATAGCAAGGTAGTTTATGTTTTTCTCAAACTTAGTAATTACATTGAATGTTAAAGGGCTGAAAAGGCTTTTTTATGTAGTGGCGTCTTGAAAATTGATGGTGGATGCTACGCAAAGCGCATTGATCTCTCTAGAGCTAAAGAACCAGAGATTTGGAATTGCATCAAGTTTGGAACTGGTAACTTTGTTTACTTTGTCTTCTGTCATTTTGGTTGCCATGTTTTTCCATGAGTTTTGCTTACATTAAGTTGGTTGTCCTCGGCAGTGTTGGAAAATGTGGTTTTCGATGAGCATACTCATCAATTGGATTGCAAGCAACTTAGAATCAGATTTCTGTTGTAATATCTATAGTATCCATGATAACAGCTAGCTTGTATACATATTCTTAGATCCTGAAAGGAACACCATTCTCTTAGTGTTCAATCACACATATGCCTTGGGCACTAGTCTCTCTAAACTCTAATTTAGGCTCTTGTGTGAATTCACATCTCAGAAATCCCTTGCACTGTCTTAATAATCTTATTACTTGCTACGATGGCTGCATCTTCATAAGATTATTTTGTTAATTACTTATTTGCTTAAGTTCTTAAATACTATTCAGAAAGGACACATTTCGTTAACTAGAACTTAAAAGTCTCCAGCCAAAAAAGCAACCAATCATTACGTATTCTTCGTTTTGTGCATGTCAACTATTTGGTTTTTATAACCTATTAGAAATTAGCTGCTGTTTTATGGAAGTTCGTGTTATTATTTTTGTTAAAAATTTCTACATAACATAAATAAAGAAATGCTGATAGATAGTTAATTCCTTGATTGCAGAATCTTTGTGTTCCTGCACACTGTCCAATAACAGAGATCCTGGAAAAGGAGGAGGTTAGGTTCTTTTCCTCGCATAAGCGAAACTTTCATCACTTGTCTTTTACAGACTATTCCGTGAACCCTCAGTTCCAAATGTGCGTATAATTGCAACATATCTCATCACTGAATTGGTCAACATAGGATTATGTCCATAGGGGGGATGCGTATCATTTAATATTGAGTTGGATAGAAGAAAATCATGATAACTTTTATCGCTTTGTTATTATGGTTGGGACTTAGATGACATTATCGAATGTTGAAAATTATAGTTTGACAGGATAAGGCTGCAGCATTAACAACTGGAAAATTCCCTTCCATACTGAGTGTGAGTTATGACATTTGGCCAGTAAACATGGACAACTTCTCATGAGAAGGTAACAGAAAATTGTATTGCTATTGAGCAGGAGTTCATTTTTTTTTTATAGTTTATATGCATTTTGTACTTGTGGTCTCAAATTTTGTTATTACAAACTAGGCGGGTGCAAGTGTATCATCAGAATTTTTTCAAACATGAATGGGTTGCTGCATTGGAACGGACTTAATGGTGAAGGTGGTTGCATAATCATTTGTGTGGACTCGAGCACAGCTTGTGAGCTGTTTTCCGAGTTGGACTAGGTTTGAAACCTTCGCCAACTTAAGAATTTGTTGATTTGGAGATCTCTCATTTCCTCACTTAAGCATTTGTGTGGACTCAAGCACAGCTTGTGAGCTGTTTTCCGAGTTGGACTAGGTTTGAAACCTTCGCCTCCCTTCCTATACCCTGCAAAACGCATGCATACCAAAGGAACCGATGGATTATGAATGGTCAGAGCTTAGTGAGTACAAACCCAGATACTGACTTTCAGCTGCCTAGGTTTCATGTGTCCTTGATGTCTTAGTATTTTGGTCAGTTTTTCTTTTTAATGTACAATGATCCATGGATGTTAGCACGCAAATATGTTGCAAACCAGAAGATGTGGATGGGTTTTGTAGTTGACTTTGTTGTATTATTTTTGGAATGAAATCCATATTTGTTTTTGCATTATACTCCAGTGAATCACTCTAGTAGCTCAAATTCATTGTTGGTTGAGGGCCTTCACCAAGTGAATGTCAACGACCGGACCTTGTGTTGGTTGAATTCTTTACCAACGTCACACCTAGCGCCTTAACCAGCCAATTATTTTGCGGTTAAACCCCTCTACGAACTAAACTTTAGTGGATAAAACACATGACCTTCAAAATATTGGGTGGTTAAAATTCTTAGCCAACCACATCAAACACCTCCACCAACTGAAATTCAGTAACTTTAAACCTTTAGCAGCTTGCAAGTTCTATAACTGGCCAACCCTACCAACGATGTATTACTCTTCAGCAATAAATACTTCGCGGGTGAAATATTACAGTAACAAGTACTTTATGCTTTCACCAACGATACTCAGTAGTGATTGGAGATATCCGGCGACCAAAAATTTGGTCGTCCATTATAGTCGAAAGATATCTCTTCCAGCAGCATGGTTGGTCCAAGTCTTTAGCAAAGCAGTCTTTAGTCACAGAGCGTATCTGTTGCCATATCGGTTGCTACAAAGCTCCAGACGCTAAAAACGGCCTTGTACCCACTGAATCAGAGTAGTCGCTAGATCCCAGTTTTCTTGTAGTATTTTATTTAAGGTTTTTAATTTATTTTAGGAATACGAGAATTAGTAATGTGCATTTACTAGTTGAGATTTTCCAAAGAGATTTTCGGTCAATATTTTGGACAGAGCATTTCCAGTAATTATGGAAACCGAATTTGGAATATATTGAATATATTTGATAATATTTTCGGTTTTGGAAATTCCTTGGTGTCCAAACTTCCTTGTCTATAAATACTTGAAGTTTGCATCTCTAGCAAACTAATCCTTCGTGACAGCAAACTTCTTCGATTGTGTTGTTACTGGTGAAGCCGCCTATTCAGAGAGGAGAATAACCTAATTAGGCAAAATCTCTTACGGTCGCTCAGTTTAAAGTCTTCTTTGGGATTGAGAACCTCTACGAGTACCGTTGGTGGGAATCTAGATAATTGCGGTTTATCTTGTGTTTTCGATTGATTTGATTGACTAACAGTGGTTGAAATTTGATTGCACCTAGTTTGTTTATGCTTTAGAATCTTATCTTCCGATATAAGATTCACTCAAACTAGATCGAAGTTTCGACAGGGATCTTTAGACTGTTGTTAGTGCTAAAGCCGATCTTGTGATAATCCATTTTTAACACACTCCGTTCTGTGCGTGATTGATCACAAGAGATTCAAGTTGTTGTGTGCAGGAGTTTATTGAAGATCTAAGAAGATTTGAATACAAAGAAGATATTGAAGATTTCTGATTTGGGGTTCATAATCTTTTGTGTGCATGCACAATACTTGTTTCGGTATAAGAGGATCCAACTATAATTGGTTTATCCTTGTGGTAGATTGAATTGATTAGTTGTGTAGATCGGCATCAATACAATTCTTTGTGATTAAAAGTATTGATTGCAAAATCTTAACAATTACTTCGTAGTTGAGAATAAGATAGATCTAAGAACCTGACGAAGGAGTTTATTGAGATAAACAGAAGAGACTTTGTCGATTTCACATCACTTGGTTGAAGAGAGTTGATACCAAACATATTTGTTGTTCCTTTAGTGTTTGGAATACGAACCAAAGGAATTTTTCCAAGTACGTGACTTATTCATAAGTCGGAGGCGTGGGAATACAGACGGAACTAGGTGAACTATAGGTTTAGTTGCTTGGTCCCAACTATACGAAGTTGGTTTAATTTTGTGTAGCGGATTAATCTTGAGAGTATTCAATTATGGACAAGGTCCAGGGGTTTTTCCGCATTTGCGGTTTGCTCATTAACAAAATTTTTCTGTGTCATTTACTTTATATTTCCGCATTATAATTTTTTTATTAAAATTAAATCACACAAACGTTAATTCCTATTTACTTGATAAGCAATTCTATTGTGTTTGGTTAAGTCCGAACCCCTTTTATCAAGTAAACATACTTCATTGTTGTATTGTCTCGATCTCATATCCATAGACGATCACACGAAGTGTGAACCGATTAGTTGCATTGTCTCGACTTAGTCCATAGACAATCACTTGCGGAGAAATGACTTATAGGTAGGAAAAGTTTTAGCTTGAAGTATTTGGATACCCTCGCCTTTTTAAGGGGGGGAAGTGGGTGTTTCCAAGACAAGGAAACGAAGAGACAAGTTTTTTTAGAGAATTAAATCAACAAGTAATAGAGTGTAGGTAGAGATTAAACCTCGAAGATGGAGACAAGAAAAAGTTGGATTAGTAACTTTCCAATACTATGATTTGGAAGATGGAGACAGGAAGAAACTACCAGGTGAAGTGAAGAAGTCTTTGCAACCTAAAAAAGAACGATTTCCTTGATCATCAGTTTTGATCTAAGCACAATTTTCTTGAGATAACCATATTCCGAATACATGAATACAAATCTATTCATATTGCTTTTTCTCCTCCTCTTCCCTCAGTTCTTTCAACCATACTAATGATAAGAACTCAAAACAAACTCAAAAAAAGAATATTTCAATTGCAAAGACAAGTAACAAAAATGGGGTTGTATAAAAAAAAAAAAAAAAAAAAAAAAAAAATTAGAGAGAGAGAGATTCTGAAAGAATGAAGTTCTTCTTCTTCAAAGGGATTCTCAGGGATCTAAAGTGAAGAAAGAGATTGTCGGGTTTTATTGTATTTGATTATTTTGAGATAGGGGGTTTCCAAGACAAGGAAACAAAGAGACAAGTTTTATTAGAGAATCAAAAACAACAAGTAATAGAGGGTAGGTAGGTATTAAACCTCGAAGATAGAGACAAGAAAAAGTTAGATTAGTAACTTTCCAATACTGTGATTTGGAATATGAGTCTTCTTCCTCCTCATAAGGAAGAGCTGAACAGAATTTTGTTCCTTACCCACTGCAAACTTTGATAACACTGAAACAAAAACAACCAGTGTGTTAGTAATACATAGAGACTGAAAGAAATTGAGGAATGGGTACTTAAAAAATTCGATTTTTTATAAAGTGGGAAAGAGGAAGAAACTACCAGGTGAAGTGAAGAAGTCTATGCAATAAAGGAAAGAGCGATTTCCTTGATCATTAGTTTTTATTTCAGCACGATTTTCTTGAAATAACCATATTCCGAACACATGAATACAAATCTATTCCTATTGCTTTTGCTCCTCATCTTCCCTCAGTTATTTCAACCATACTAATGATAAGAACTCAAAACAAACTCTAAAAAGAATATTCCAATTGCAGAGACAAGTGACAAAAATGGGGTTTTACAAAAAAAAAAAAAAATTTAGAGATAGAGATTCTGAAAGAATGAAGTTCTTCTTCTTCAAAGGGATTCTCAGGGAACTAAAGTGAAGAAAGAGATTGTTGGTTTTTATTGTATTTGATTATTTTGAGATGGGGGGGGGGGGGGGGTTCCAAGATAAGGAAACAAAGAGACAAGCTTTATTAGAGAATCAAAACAACAAGTAATAGAGGGTAGGTAGGTATTAAACCTCGAAGATAGAGACAAGAAAAAGTTGGCCTAGTAACTTTCCAATACTGTGATTTGGAATATGAGTCTTCTTCCTCCTCATAAGGAGGAGCTGAACAGAACTTTGTTCCTTACCCACTGCAAACTTTGATAACACTGAAACAAAAACAACCAGTGTGTTAGTAATACATAGAGACTGAAAGAAATTGAGGAATGGGTACTTAAAAAAATTCGATTTTTTATAAAGTGGGAAACAGGAAGAAACTACCAGGTGAAGGGAAGAAGTCTATGCAATAAAGGAAAGAGCGATTTCCTTGATCATCGGTTTTATTTCAAAGACGATTTTCTTGAAATAACCATATTCCGAACACATGAATACAAATCTGTTCCTATTGCTTTTGCTCCTCATCTTCCCTCAGTTATTTCAACCATACTAATGATAAGAACTCAAAACAAACTCTAAAAAGAATATTCCAATTGCAGAGACAAGTGACAAAAATGGAGTTTTACAAAAAAAAAAAAAAAAAAAAACTTTAGAGATAGAGATTCTAAAGGAATGAACTTCTTCTTCTTCAAAGGGATTCTCAGGGAGCTAAAGTTAAGAAAGAGATTATGGGTTTTTACTGTAGTTGATTGTTTTAAGAGAGAGAGAGATGGGGAAGTAGGTGTTTCCAAGAAAAGGAAACGAATAGACAAGTAATAGAGGGTAGGTAGAAATTAAACCTCGAATGTGGAGACAATAATAAGTTGGATTAGTAACTTTCCAATACTGTGATTTGGAATTTGTGTCTTCTTCCTCCTTATAAGGAGGAGTTGAACAAAATTTTGTTCCTTACCCACTACAAACTTTGATAAAACTGAAAGAAAAACAACCAGTGTGTTAGTAATACAAAGAGACTGAAAGAAATTGAGGAATGGGTACTAAAAAAAATTCGATTTTTTATAAAGAGGGAAACTGGAAAAACTACCAGGTGAAGTGAAGAAGTCTTTGCAACAAAGGAAAGAGCAATTTCCTTGATTATCAGTTTTGATCTCAGCACGATTTTCTTGAGATAACCATACTCCGAACACATAAATACAAATCTATTCCTATTGATTTTGCTCCTCCTCCTCCCTCACTTCTTTCAACCATACTAATAAGAAGAAATCAAAACAAGCTCAAAAAAGAAAATTTCAATTGCAAAGACAAGTAATAAAAATGGGGTTTTACAAAAAAAAAAAAAAAAAAAAAAAAAACTTTAGAGAGAATTCTGAAGGAATGAAGTTATTCTTCTTCAAAGGGATTCTAAGGGAGCCAAAGTGAAGAAGGAGATTGTCGGGTTTTAATGTGGTTGACTGTTTTGAGAGAGAGAGAGAGCGGGGGGGGAGTGGGCGTTTCCAAGACAAGGAAACGAAGAGACAAGTTTTTTCAGAGAATTAAAACAACAAGTAATAGAGGGTAGGTAGAGCATAAACCTCGAAGATGGAGACAAGACAATTTTGGATTAGTAACTTTCCAATATTGTTATTTGGAATTTGAGTCTTCTTCCTCCTCATAAGGAGGAGCTGAACAGAATTTTGTTCCTTACCCACTGCAAACTTTGATAATACTGAAAGAAAAACAACCAGTGTGTTAATAATACAAAGAGACTGAAAGAAATTGAGGAATGGGTACTAAAAAAAATTGATTTTTATAAAGAGGGAAACAGGAAGAAACTACCAGGTGAAGTGAAGAAATCTTTGCAACAAAGGAAGAGCGATTTCCTTGATCATCAGTTTTGATCTCAGCACACGATTTTCTTGAGATAACCATATTACGAACACGGGAATGCAAATCTATTCCTATTGCTTTTGCTCATCCTCTTCCCTCAGTTTTTTCAACCATACTAATGACAAGAATTCAATTCAAAAAAGAAAATTTCAATTGCAAAGACAAGTAACAAAAATGGGGTTTTACAAAAAAAATAAAAAAAAAATAAAAATATTTAGAGAGAGAGATTTTGAAGGAATGAAGTTATTCTTCTTTAAAGAGATTCTTAGGGAGTTAAAGTAAAGAAAGAGATTGTGGGGTGGAGTCATGTTGTGACGAGGTTACCCTCGTCACAACATCCGTAAGGGTGCACCTAAGAACCGTTGGATATGGTATCATAGATATCATAGAAAATAAAAATATTTTTGTTATTCTTAATTTTATCTTTATTTTTTTGTATCCTTACATTTTATATTATATACTCCTTAGTGGTTTCATGAGAGTATTAGGTTTATTGATTGTGGTTTCATGTGTGTAGTTTCTTTTCAATTTCTTTCTTTCAACACTCCATTGCTTCATAGTGTAAAGTTTAAACCTTTACTGAGACACTTGATTTCTAAAATATTTAGGTATATCATCTTCTTCTTAATTACTTTTGAGGGTTTGTTTGTTTACATACATAAAATTTCTATGAGTTATGATTAGTGAATCTTCATATCATAACGTTTATGAAGAGTTGAATTGGGTTTTAGGTTTTGAAAAAAATTGTGGGAGATCCAATTCAATGTTTGATTTCCTGGTTAATTATTTCCTTTTAGACAGTTCATTTCTGTTGCATATGGAATAATAACTCAATACTGATGGTGATTCTTCTTCACCTTAATGGTGTTCCAATTGAAAAACCTAAATATTTCACTTTTCTTAACTTGAAGTCCTTTGGAAACAAGGGTGGATACCTTGGAAACATCATTGGGTGAACGGGAAGGCACGGTCAACAACATTGAAGAACGAACATCTGACATCGCTACCGATAAAGAAAACTTGAATACCGTCAGAACTGATTTGGCCGCCTTCAACACTCACGCAACATGAATAAATGATATTTTGGAAAATGCAACTATCGAGAGTAATAAGGTGGGCAAACTTGAAGGAGACGTGGGAAATACAATAGGCAATATTGCAAATGGTTTAATAAATTTGAGAATAAAGATTCAAAATGGCCAAGGAGGAAATGTGGGAAATGCAAAGCTTTTGGCCGATACAAATCAACAATCGAAACATTAATCAAGAGGCGGGATGAAATCATTGACGCGCATGACAAGGTAAGTGGTAGACTCGACGCTTTTCAATATTCTTTTCTTTGAAGTGAAATTTAAAAAAAAAAAAAAATGCTCGAATGTGGAATCAATCATGTTTTCAATATATTATTTTCTTCAAACCTACTTGTTATTCAATTTCAGGGTACACAAAATAACAATCACTCTTCATTTCTCAAATTAGGTTGGAAAACTTAAACCATTACTGAACTAGAAGCTATTTGCATATCATCAAACTTAAAGAAAACATGTTTCTTCAAACCTGCTAATTTTCAACAAAAAAAACTTTTCAAACGGCCAGAATTCTCTAACGGCTAGTTTTTTCTTCCTATAAAAAACCTCTCAAAGTTGTGAGCTTTTCAATCTCTCACACATCTCTTTGATTTTCAACTCTCTTCTCTCTCACACCTCTCTCAATATTTTGATTTTCCCCCCAACTAAATCTAGATATATATCACTAATGGCAGACATGTATGTTTATGTTTTTCAATTCTTTTTGAGTTTAAATTTGATGATTAATGTTAAGATTAAATGAGGTGAGTAAATAGTTATGTCTCGAAATCTTATTGATGATTTTGAGACTCTCAACCCCTCAAACATTTTTAAAAAATTTCTTCTCTTTTATGTTTGGAAATGGTTGAATTTCCTCTTAAATCTAACCAACACTCCACTGCTTCATAGTGTAAAGTATAAACCTTTACTACTCGAAATTGGTATTGAATAACCAACACTTTTCTTTATTTTTTTCTTGTTGGGGGGATGTAACAGAATGTTCCTTTGTTTTTCGTACTTTGGAATATGCACAAGAACATGTAAAACCCAAATTGCACTTTCAAACAAACAAGGGCAAGAAAACTAGCAATTAGATACGCAGGAAAAGGGTTTTCCTAATAATTAGCAGCTTTTGATTTCCACTATTTAGTGTTTTTGATTTTCGATGATTTCACAATATTTAGTATCTTCAATTTCACAATATTTAGTTGGTTCTTTATTTTTTTTTAATGAGAGAAAACAGAGAAATAAATTAAAAAAGGGGCTTTCATGCCCAACATTTGGTTGGGATTTTCCAAACGGGTCTTCTCTTTTATGTGTTTTTTGAATGTGTTTTTTTAATGATTGTTGGTTATATAGGAAGAATTTAAGTGTTATAGATATATGCATTCTTATCATATTTGTTTTAGAGGAATGATAATTTCTTCTGGGTTTATTTTCTTCTTGTTATGTCGTTGTTAATTTCTTTTAAAGGGGTTTTCTTCCTAGATGGGAAGATCGGCAACGTACACTTGGGCGGGAAAGGAGTACGATCCAATTCCTTGGTGTCTTTTGTGCTTCGCTGATTACTTCTGCTAACTTATCGTCCTCGCCGTTTCCTGTCAGTTTCTTGACCATCTGTTCAAGTTGCTCGATCTTTTGTTTGGTTGTCGCATTTGTACCCTCATTGGTCGCCTCTTCCTCGGTCGAAAAATCCTCGGGTGGGACATACCCTCCCCTTGACCGATTAGGGTCGGGCATGCGTTCTCGGCTCGGGGATGGGGTTGGAGTGTTTCTCGACTGGGTGTGATTGCTAGAAGCGCCTCGACTCGACGACCCTCTTGACCCCGCTCTCCTGTTGTGGAGTCGGTATTTTTCATGTTCTAAGGATAGGTTCCTTCTCTGCAGCTCTCTCATAAGGTCTTCTTGCCTTCTTTGGCTTGCCAAGAGAGCAAGTAACATTGGTCGGCTGCTCTCATGGCTAGAGTGGCGTTTACTTGGTTTTTCCAATACATTGGGGGTGCATTGGAGGTCTTGCCGAGGGATAACAGGGGAGACAGTTGGAGCTACGGGATGATCACCACCGCTAGTGGGATGTCTCACCAAGGTCTCCCTTCCTAAGCGCACCTGCCTAAGCCTTTCCCTTTCGTTCAAGTTCATGCTGGTATTATGTCGGTTGTCTTTCTCGCCTCCGTTCCTCCTGCATCGTTTGCACTTCCTTTTCTTCCTCAGTATCCGATGCAGTTCTTCCGTCCACCATGTCCCCCTGCATCATCTAGCTCGGGTTGATCCTCAGTATCCTAGGTAGGAGATCGTCGTCTCGGCCTAGATCGACTTCCTCACAACGGTAGCCATGCCTTTGCCCCAGTGCCTGAGTCTCTCCCTGGTTATTTTTCCGATGATCTTCGTGTCGGGAATCCCAGTCGGTCCTTCTGTACACTAGATCCCGCTGTGGCTCGGGACCTGAGAATCCTACTCGTCCTGGAGGTACTCGCCATCACCTTCAGTGTTGCCCTTGTGCCTCGGCTCGCTCGTCCGTCCCTACCTACGTCAGCAAAGTACATATCACTTACTTTGAACTGTTTTCGAAAAGGTTAAGGATGAAGTACAACAGTTCTGCTGTGTAAGGTGGAAAAAGTTTTTGTAGTACAATTCCCTTTATGCTAGCGTGTTGATCTCAGCAATCAAGTGGTTTTGACCGCAAAGGACAATTTTTTGAAAAGTTGTCTCAACACATCGCTTTCGGTACTTCTTTTCATGCATTAATCATTATTTGTCATAACATTCCTAGTGCCATAAGTCATTAATCATCCGTATGTTAGATCGGAAGATTTCTTTCTTTACTATGGTTGATGATACGATAACCTTCACCAATTGTTATGCCGACCGTCTACTGATGCCGTGAGGCTTTTAGTGTAGGATCAAGATGAGACTAAATAATGAAGCGCTCACTAGATTCCTTGTCGTAGTTTCCGGGAAACTGAACTCGATGACTTCGAGTTAGCCTTGCCTCCACCACTGCTGCACTTTATTTAACTTACTAAGAATGTCCAAACGACGAAATAACATTTCAACTTAGCTTCTTCCGGTCATGAAAGATGATCCATTCGGGAGCTTTGAGGTATTATTACGTTTATCTAAGATCGAAGACAAGGCGTTCTTTGACCCAAGAAATCTTTACTCAACAGAAAACATTTAACTCTTCGTAAGGAGATTAATCAAACTTGCCCGACCGGAATCCCTCACTCATAAGGTAAGAGATCTTACGGCTCTTATTCGATGAAGTTAAGACGATGAAAATAACTAAACATTTTTTTCCTTTTAAACTAAAATTCCGTGAGCTTTTTAAGGATTTAAGTAAGTAAAAGCAAATGTAACAAAATCGAGCTTTTAACCACAAAGGTAAACTTAAAACGACAAATCTAGCAACCCATGTATTTCAACCATAACTAATTGTAGATCTCCCATAACTTCTCGTTCTCTATAACTCAAAATTATGTCTTCTACGCATTAATATTTTTTTTTGTCTAGATTTAATTGATTGCCATGCTTTCTGCACATAATCTAGCTTTAATTGGTTGATTTTCTTTCTTTTGTTGCATTCTTTCCATTGCCATTTTATGCTTCACCAGCACTAGGAAATGTTCTTTGTACTCATCCCATACAAATAATTGATGAAACAAGTAATTTATATGTTCAACAGATTTGTGGAGATTTTGTAAATGATAGTTGTGAAAATTTTAGAGTAAAATTAAATTGATCCTATAATGTTAACCGCAATTTTTTTTTATCAGAAAAATAAATCGAATCAATACCCAGATTCAAAATTTAAATTAGATAAAACCCTAAGATTCTCAGTTGTAGAATTGCTAGTGGTGTGAAGGAGTCCATGAGAAATATAAGAATATTACAAAATAAACGAATACATTTGATCTGATCTCAAATTACTTTTGTTGTAATTGAGATTTTGATTGATTCTCAAGAAATAAGTTAATACTTTCCTAATACCATTATATGCGTATGTATATTGATATTTTAAAATTTCACGTATGGGTTTTTAGTTGTTGTGGTAAAGAAATGTTCAAGAATGGTGAGTTCAATTTAATCAAACATGGAATAAGGGAGCTGGAGATGTCGATCAAGTTCTAGAAGAGACGATAAAAAAATCGTCATGTTTCTTAATTTCCAAACCCCAAAAAAAAAAAAAAAAGAGTTAAGCAGAAAACATGGGTGGTTTTTGAGATCTCTTTTAACTGATAAGAGAAGCCGGAATGTGCACCCCCTGTTTTAGAGGGGTCCACAAATTTGGATTCTTTGTTATATGTACCTCTAGATCAATAAGTTATGTTGGGCTTTCGCAATACTTAATATCTTTAATTCCGTAATATTTTGTATTTTGTATTTATCAATATTCAATATCTTTCATTTTGAAATATATAACTGTTTCGAAATATTTAGTTGGGTTTTATTCTAATAATAGGAAAAAAAAATGATTTTCATGCCCAACGTTCGGTTAGGTTTTCAGTAGGTTTGCCGATAAGAAAAGGGTCTTCTCTTTTATGTATATTTTTGAATAATTGTCGGTTCTACAAGAAGAATTTAAGTGGTATAGATATGTGGATACTCATCTTCTTTGTTTTAAAAGAATGATAATTTCTTCTGGGTTTATCATCTTCTTGTTATGTCTTTGTTAATTCATTTTAAATGGTTTTCTTGTTTTGTTAAGTTATATGTTGGGTCCTATCTTTTACAAGTTGTGTTGAACTCAATACTTTGCATCATCTTCTCTTTCTCTCTTTCATTCTTTTTGTTCTTGATATTTTTTGTATCTACCACTTGATTAATTTTGTACAGGGACCCGGCTATTAGTATAAAGGATTTGCAGAGCACGGTCGATGGAGTGTCATTAATGGTGACTAAAGTGGGAGATCAGACTGCATTAGATGAGAGTAAAATAGTGGATAAACTTTGTTAGAGATTTGCTCAGTTGAACCCATCAAGCGTTGGTATGTCACGGTTGGTTGTCATATTTTAGATCCAAAACTCGAGGCTTCTTGATGAGATTACGAGAGTCAACTTCGTTAGGTTAGACTAGGAAGTCTAGAAATTTTGAGACAAGCTCATGTTTCTCTGAAGAATCTGAAGACGTGTCGACATAATAAAACACATGATCCTTCTATTCGAGGATAATAATACAAGAATTGACTTGCTTCCATTTCTATCTACGTTTTTTCAAGTCGTTTGTATTCAAAACATACCATGCAAAGTTATACATATGAATCTATAGTATTGGTGACTTGATCATCATATTATGTGGTATATTGGAACATGAAGTATAACATTTATGTTTTGAACTTTGCATATGCCACATAACATTATCCTTGTAATTCTTTACTAGATTGTGTGGTGAAATTCTGGTTGATTACATGCCTAAGAAACTATGTTTAACTACATAAGTTTAAGGAAGTAGATTTGCAAAACTTGTCTCATAGTTCAAAGGAATCTTAGGGATATTTTGCTGCACCTACTTGGGGATCTTTAACCATATTATGAAATCCATGTGACCGATCTCACCGTAAATCCCTAATAGTTTTGGGCACATCAATACCGAAGTTATTAAAGTTAGGCGTGAGATTGAAAACCTAGAAATAAGAAAAAAAAAAATGCATGATAAAAACAAAATAAGTGATCTACAAAACAATCTTGAGCATTGGTAAAACATTGAATATGATTTCTAGGTCGAAAGAGGTAAGGAAGAAGCCATCAAGCATGGTGACAAAAATAATTCGCACTTCCATAACAAGGCTAACTTTAGAAAGAAAACGACACAAATAGATATATACTGCAAAATTTAATTTTGATGTTTGGTTGCTGATATTAGACTACATTTCTTTCATACGAGTAGAACAACTAATCCTATTGAGCTTATTGATTATCTTGAACATTTCTATTAGACTTGCAGCTATGCAGATTGCATAATTCAGCAAAACACTTCACTTGCACGTAGACCCAACATAGTTGTGAACCCTAATAAATTGACCAAATGTTATATGTTATGTAGTTTGGCCCATTTAGCTGCTTGAAGGAGAACTAGAGCTTCTGCCTCTTCCGCAGTGGAAGACCTGAAGATGCCTGATTCTGCTCCTTTGAAGGTTCCTTTCCAATTACGAAGAACAAAACCAAAGCCTGCATTAGTTTTTTTAGACAACCAAGACGCATCACAATTTAGTTTGAAAGTATTTGTGATTGGGAAGGTCCAATGTGGTATCAGTTTGATAGTTCTATCTTGTGTTTGATTCAAACTATTGAAAGTCATAGGATGCCAGTATTCATAGTGTCTTGATATATCTAGTGATAACCTCCCACTCCAATCGATTCACTTTTTGTAGAGGTATTGGTTCACATGTACTATGTACTATAATACATATAGTAATTTTTTTCCCCAGAATTTATTAACGACATGTAAACGCTAAAAATCAACTTTTTTCTATTGCTATTTTAGACAATTAGAGGTTTCCCCTTTTTTTCACCACGGCCATTGAGGTAACCTAAATTCGTAAGGAGTGATCAGTGAGTGAGTGAAATGAGTTTTCCTTTAATATGCGAAAAGAGAGAGTATCACATAACTCATTGTTGATTGTTGTATGCAAGTTGAACCGTGAAATGAGAAGGTTTGTGTGGGGTGCCCACCCTCTCTCTTTTCACTCAGATGATTTCTAAAATGGGACGGAAAAGCTAGCTCTGAAGTTATTTTGATGGTGTCTGAAAACATAGACAATTTGTCTTAGGTGCACATTAAAATGTGGGTAAGCCCAAAATCCATAACATCTTAGCACAAGCATTTAAGGAATCACAAGGAATCAATTAGTGTAACGTAACACTAGTTACACTGTATATAATTGATTCACATTTAGACATTTAGTAATTGATGACTGACTTCGTTACACAGAAACTGAAGGAATGATGAAACTGAGATGTTACCGTTTCTCCGGGCCCGGAGCGTATGACAGGAGCCCTTGCCATATAAAACGCGGCCCTTGCGTTTTAGTGTTCTTTCAACCTGGAGTATAAGACACGCGGGGATCACCCAGTGAATCCTTCATTTAGTGAAGTGAGAAGTGGAGTGAAGCCTCACAAAGAAAGAAAAAGTTTCTCATTTCTTTGGTTTAGGAACTAGAAGCTATTTGCATATCATCAAACTTGAACAAAACTTATTTAAAAAACAAAAAAAAAAAAACTTTTCAAACGACCAGATTTCTCTAACGGCTAGTTTTTTCTGCCTATAAAAAAACCTCTCAAATTTCTGAGCTTTTCAACCTCTCACATATCTCTTCGATTTTCTACTCTCTTCTCTCTCACACCTCTCTCGATATTTTGATTCTTTTTCAACTCAATCTACACATACCGCTGATGACAGAAATGTAAGTTTATGTTCTTCAATTCTTTTTGAGTTTAGTTTTGTTGATTAATGTTAAGATTAAATGAGGTGAGTAGATAGATATTTCTCAAAATCTTATTGATGATTTTGAGACTCTCAACTCCTCAAACATTTTAAAAAAATTTCTTCTCTTTTATGTTTGGAAATGTTTGAGTTTCCTCTCAAATCTAAACTGTTGATTCTGAGAGGAACTCAACAATATGTTTTTTTCATACCTGATTTTCTTTAAGAAGAGATTGTAGCGATCCATGGACTTGTATTTCCATCTTAGTTTCATGGATCTGGTTTTTTAACATAATTTATGTTGGAATTTGAACAACAAACACGCCATGTTCATAATAGTGGCATTCATGCTCAATATTTGTTATTGCCTTTTTAGTAAGTTGAATTTGTTTTCTAGTTGGATTTAGTAGTAGATCAATTTTTGATGGTATTTATTGTCTCAAATTGGATGGTTGGTTTGAGACTTAAAACATCAAAAAAAAAAAGAAAAAAAGATCTTTATTCCTTATTTTTTCATTAGTGAGTATTAGGTTTATTGGTTGTGGTTTCATGTGTCGTTTGTTTTTCAATTTCTTTCTTTCAACACTCCATTGCTTCATAGTGTAAAGTGTAAACCTTGACTCAGATAGTTGATTTCTGAAATATTTAGGTTTATCATCTTCTTGTTAATTCTTTTTAATGGTTTGTTTGTTTACACACATAAAATTCCAATGAGTTATTATTAGTGAATTTGCATATCATAAGGTTTATGGAGAGTTGAATTGGGTTTTAGGTTTTGAAAAAAATTTGTGGGAGATCCCAGTTCAGTGTTTGATTTCCTGGTTATTGCCTTTAGTCGGTTCATTTCTGTTGTATGTGGAGCAATAACTCAATAATGATAGTGATTCTTCTTCACCTTAATGGTGTTCCTTTTGAGAAACCTAAATATTTCACTTTTATTTACTTGCAGTCCTTTGGAAACAAGAGTGGATACCTTGGAAACATCATTGGGTGATTTGGAAGGCGGGGTCAATAACATTGACGAACGAACATTTGATATCGTTACCGTTAAAGAAAACATGAACACCGTCAGAGCTGATTTGGCCTCCTTCAAAACTCTGGCAACACGAAGAATAAATAATGTTGTTGAAAATGCAACCACTGAGAGTAATAGGGTGGGCGCACTTGAAGGATATGTGGGAAATACAATAGCCAATATAGCAGCTGGTTTAATAAAGTTGGGAACAAATATTCAAAATGTTCAAGGAGGAAATATGGGGATTCCAAAGCTTTTGGCTGGATACAAATCACCAATCAAAATATTAATCAAGAGGCGGGATGAAATCATTGACGTGCATGACAAGACAGGTGGTAAACTCGACGCTCTTCGATATTTTTTTATTTGAAATATATGTTCGAATGTGAAATCATGTATTCAATTTGTTATTTTCTTCAAACCTACTTGTTATTCAATTTTAGGGTACACAAAATAACAATCACTCTTCGTTTCTCAAATTAGATTGGAAAACTTAAACCATTACTTAACTAAAAGTTATTTGCATATCATCTAACTTAAACAAGACAGGTTTCTACAAACCTGCTTATTAAAAAAAAAAAAAAAAAAAAAAAAAAAAAAAAAAAAACTTTGTAAACGACTAGTTTTTTTTTTTTTTTTTTTTGCCTATAGAAACCCTCTAAAATTTGTGAACTTTTCAATCTCTCACATATCTTTTTGATTTGTAACTCTCTTCTCTCTCACAACTCTCTCGATATTTTTATTTTTTTTTTCAACTCAATCTAGATATATCCCTGATGGAAGACATGTAAGTTTATGTTCTTCAATTATTTTTGAGTTTATTTTTTATGATTAATGTTAAGATTAAATGAGGTGAGTAGATAGATATGTCACAAAATCTTATTGATGATTTTGAGACTCTCAACTCCTCAAACATTTTTAGTTTTTTTTTTCTTTTATGTTTGCAAAAGTTTGAGTTTCCTCTCAAATCTAATTTGTTGATTATCAGAGGAACTCATCAATATGTTTTTTTATATATGATTTTTTTTAAAGAAGAGTTGTAGAGATAGTGGACTTGT
The DNA here is from genome assembly GCA_023531295.1 of Papaver armeniacum. Taxonomy (NCBI): domain Eukaryota; kingdom Viridiplantae; phylum Streptophyta; class Magnoliopsida; order Ranunculales; family Papaveraceae; genus Papaver; species Papaver armeniacum. Next base: position 43,777 of record JAJJWW010002494.1, on the reverse strand, counting down.
ATTGCCCTCTTAGTTTCATCGATTTGGTCTTTTAACATAATTTTTGTTGGAATTTGAACAAAAGACACGCCTTGTTCATAAGAGTGGCTTGCATGCTCAATATAGTTTGTTGCCTTATTAGTAAGGAATGTTTGTTTTCTACTTGAATTTAGTAGTAGATCAATTTTTTATGATATTTTTATCTCAAATTGGATGGTTGGTTTGAGAATGAACTCATCGAAAATAAATTTTAATCTTTATTCCTTCTTTTATCTTTAATGAGTATTAAGTTTATTGATTAGAGCTTTGCTATTGATGAGGGATTAGAGGCCATCTATGCATCGGCAAAAGTATATGAAAATCTCGAATCCGGGTACTTGATTACTAGATTTGAAGTAAAAATACCGGGAGAGTCACCAATAGAGAAGAAAATATCCACATCAAAAGCATATTTACGAGCCATGATTGTTGTTTTCCTAGCAAGTTACGCACTCATGATTATAACGTCTTTGCTAGCGACTTATTATAAGAATGGTTAAATGCAATTGGGTGTCTTTTAGCGCTAGTCATTACTTTAGCTGTAAATTTATATTTATATTTCTATTTGTCTATTTTGTTGTTAATAGCCTGTGTTTAGTTCTAATGAGATTTTTTACGGAGCTCTTAACAAAAATATAATCATAAAATCATCTTTACTACTCGAAATTGATATTGCATAACCAACACTTTTATTTATTTTTTTCCTGTTGGGATGTGACAGAATGTGTTTTTTTGAATGTGTTTTGAATGATTGTTTTTTATATAGGAAGAATTTAAGTGTTATAGATGTATGCATTCTTATCTTCTTTGTTTTTGAAGAATTATAAATTATTTTCTTCTTGTTTATGTCGTTGTTAATTCGTTTTATAGTATTTTTCTTGCTTTGATAGGTTATATGTTGGGTTCAGTTTGTTATAAGTGGTATTGAATTTGGTACTTAGCACCATCTTCTCTTTATCGTTTTTTTTTTCTTTCTTTTTGTTGGTAATAATTTTTCTATCTATCACTTAATTGATTTTGTACAGGTACCCGGTTATCTTTGTTTTAGTATCATCTTTCTGTAGAGATTTTACAATGGAGCTTTAATATTTGTATTAGTATCTCGCTCTCAAAACGTTGAGTTTTTTTTTTCTGGATATATTTAGGGTTATGTAATAGTAGTATGGAGTAGTTATTTCTCAATAGTTGTATCTTTGTTATCGAGTCCAAATTTGTGCACTCCTCCAAAAACGGGGTGCACATTTTGACTTCCCGTATGGGTTTAGAAAATATCAAAAACCACTCATGTTTTCCGCTATTCTTCTATTTTTATAATTTTTTTCCACTTAATATCTTTTTCCATAAATTTAGTTAAAAACAAAAAATAATAAAAACCAACTGTAGATCTTCCGATAACTCCTCGTTCGCTTTCATCTATAACTCAAAGTTATGTCCTTTTACGCATTATTATTTTTATTTTATTTTATTTTTGGTCTTAGATTTAATTGATTGTCCTGCTTTTTGCACATAATATAGATTTGAGTGGTTGACTTGCTCTTTCTTTTTTGGTAGTCTTTCCATCTCCATTTCATACTTCACCAACACCAGGAAATTTTATTTGTACTTATCCCATACAAATAATTGATGAAACAAGTAATTATGTGTTTAACGGATTTGTGGAGATTTTGTAAAATGATAGTTGTGAAAATTTTAGAGGAGAATTAATTTGATCCGATGATGTTAACCGCTAAGTATCAGAGAAAAAAAATCAAGTTAATACCTAGATTCAAAATTTAAGTTAGATGAACCCTAAGATTCAGATAGTTCTAAAATTGCTAATGGTATGAAGGAGTCCGGGAGAAATCAAATAATAATACAAAACAAAAGGATACATTTGATCTGATCTCAAATTACTTTTTCGTAATTGAGAAATTGATTATAGTTTTGAGAAATAAATTAATACTTCCCTAATACCATTGTATGTGTATATATATTGATATTTCAAAATTTCATGGATGGAGTTTATAGTTGTTGTGGTGAAGAGATGTTCAAGAATAGTGAGTTCAATTTAATCAAACATGGAATAAGGGAGCTGGAGATGTTGATCAAGTTCTGGAAGAGACAATAGAAAACTCGTTATGTTTTTTAATTTCCAAACCGAAAAAGGTAAAAAGAAAAAAAAGGAGTAAAGCGGAAAACATGGGTGGTTTTGAGATCTCTTTTAACCGATAAGAGAAGCTGGAATGTACACCCCGATTTTAGAGGAGCGCACAAATTTGGAGTCTTTGTTATTAGTACCTCTAGGTCAATAACTTATGTTGGGCTTTCGCAATATTTAATATTTTTAATTGCGCAATATGTAGTGTTTTGTATTTTTAGTATCTTTTATTTCTCAATATATAACTAATTTCAAAATATAGTTGGGTATCATTTTAATAAGAGGAAAAAACAAAGACTTTCATGGCCAACGTTTGGTTGGGTTTTTGGTTGGTTTGCCGATTAGAAGAGGGTTTCTCTTTTATGTATATTTTTCGAATGATTATCGATTTCACAAGAATAATTTAAGTGTTATAGATATATAGGTTCTCATCTTCTTTGTTTTAGAAAAATGATAATTTCTTCTAGGTTTATCATCTTCTTGTTCTTTATCATCTTCTTGTTTTGTCATTGCTAATTGCTCTTAAATGGTTTTTCTTGTTTTGTTAAGTTATATGTTGGGTTTTATTTTTTACGAGTTGTGTTGGATTCAGTACTTTGCATCATCTTCTCTTTCTCTTACTTTCATGCTTTTTATTTCTAATATTTTTCGTATCTACCACTTGATTGATTTTGTACAGGGAACCTGCTATTAGTATAAAGGATTTGCAGAGCACAATCGATGGAGTGTCATCAACGGTGACTAATTTGGGAGATCAGACTACATTAGATGAGATTAAAATAGTCAATAAACTTTGTTAGAGCTTTGCTCGGTTGAAACCACCAAACGCTGGTATGTCACGGTTGGTTGTCATATTTTAGATCCAAAACTCGAGGCTTCTTGATTAGATTACTAGAGTCAACTTCGTTAGGTTAGACTAGGAAGTCTATAAATGTTGACACAAGCTCATGTTTTTCTGAAGAACCTGAAGAAATATCGATATCAACGAACACATCATCCTACCATTCGAGGATAATAGTACAAGAATTGACTTATTTCCATTTCTATCTACGCTTTTTTTCCAGGTCGTTTGTATTGAAAACATAACATGAAAAGTTATACATATGAATCTCTAGTATTGGTGACTTGATCATCACTTTATGTGGTATATTGTAATATGAAGTATAACGTTTATCTTTTGAACTTTGTATATGCGACATAACACTATCCTTGTAATTCTTTACTAGATTGTGTGGTGAACTTTTGGTTGATTTCATGCCTAAAAAACTATGTTTAACTAATGAGTTTAAGGAAGTAAACTTGTGAAACTTGTCACGTAGTTCAAAGGAATCTTAATGATCTTTTGCTACACTGATCCCTACCTGGGATCTTTAACCATATTTTGAAATCCATGCGACTGATCCCACCGGAAACCTCTAATACTTTTGGACACATCAATACTGAAGATATTAAAATTAGGCGTGAGATTGAAAACCTATAAATAAGAAAAAATATTCACGATATGAACAAAGTAAGTGAGCTATAAAACAATATTGAGCATTGAAATAACATTGAATATGATTTTTGGGTTAAAAGAGGTAATTACCTTATAAGGAAGAAGTCATCGAGCATGGTGACACAAAAAATGACACTTCCATAACAAGGCCAACTTTAGAAATAAAAAGACACAAATATTTTGGTGTTTGGTTGCTGATACTATTATACAATATTTTTTTCATACGAGTAGAACAACTAATCCTTTTGAGCCTATTGATTATATTGAACATTTCTATTAAACTTGCAGCTAATGCAGTTTGCATAATTCAGAATTCACTGCACTTGGACATAGACACGACATAACCTTTTTTTTTTTTTTTTGAAGCATGGATATATTATAAAAGCTACTAAACTGTTATTACACGAGGGAATGTGATTCCCCTAGAATCGTTTAATAGAATATGGTTAAGAAAATCCGGGTTCTCCCGGTCCCATATTTAGGTTGAGTAGTTTCCATCTTGGCTACCGTCCGCCACATAGTTCGCTAGACCATCTGATGTTTGGTTCCTTCTCTGTTATTGTGCTGAATATCACAACATGGAATTTGGCGCATCCGGTGTTTAATTTCTGCAACCATTTCTGATATATACCAAGGGGCTTTTGTTGGAGTTTTAATGAAGTGTATGATACTTTCAAATCTGCTTCAAATAACACTTTAGACCACCCTCTTTCCATGGCAGTTCTGGTTGCTAATACAGTTGCCCATGTTTCTGCGGTGAGCGATGAGGTTATTCCTAGAGGTTGAGCAAAATCCATTATCGTTCAATAGAATATGGGTATGAATCTCTTAATAGAATATCGTTTCCTATTTGGTGAAATAAATGTTGTTTTATCGACGGAACAAGAGACGACATTTATTTCCATTGTAGGCTGGCATTAGAAGGAACTGTGAGCTCACCTTGGAATATTGGTTGATGTTTGAGGTGCTTCTCAATGAATAGGCCGGTGCAGATGGAATGTGGCTGGGGATGAATGTTTCATATCTGTTTCATGAAAAGAGCTTTGTTGTGGTGGCTACTCTTTCTGATTTCGAGTCCTCCCACTGCTATCGGCTTGTGAAGTTTGTTCCATCCTATTGGGTGAAACTTTCTCACAGAAGAATCATGCCCCCAAAAATATTCCTAGCAATGCGATCAATTTGTTTGTGTATTTGGGTGGGGAAAAATTGTGTTTACATAAGATGATTGGATGTTGGTGTCAAAGAGGTTTTAATAAGAACTAGCCTCTCTGCCTGGTTAAGGCATTTTGTCATTCATCCTTGAGTTTTACGAGCCAGTCGTTGGAGTAGAGGTTCGAAGATATGTCGAGAGTTTCCTAACCTTTTTCTAATGTTATACAATTAAAGGTTTCCCCTTATTCCACAAGAGGAAACCTAAATTCCTAAGGAGTGATCGGTGAGTGAATGAATTGAGTGTTTCCTTTAATATGCGAAAAAAGAGATCATCACATAACTCATTATTGATTGCTGTATGCGAGTTGAACTGTGAAATGAGAGGGTGTGCGTGTGGGGTCCTATCTTTTTTTAATGATTTTTAAACTGACAGAAAAAATTTTATTTGTCTGAAAAGATTGTCTAAGGTGTACAAAGATGTACATTAAAATGTTGGTAAGCCCAAGATCCTAAACATCTTAGCACAGCATCCAAGGAGTCAATTTCGTGTAAAGTAACAGTGGTTACACTGCACATAATAATTCACATTTAGACATTTAGTAGTTGGGCTTACCCTTTATCAGAGATGTTAGCTTATGACAGGAGCCCGGAGCGTATGAAAAGCGAGCCCTTGCGTTTTAGTATAAGACACGCGGGGATTACCCAGTGAATCCTTCATTTAGAATCCTAATTTGGGGCATACAGGAAAATTTTGGGGCATACAGACTTATGATGCCATCCAATGCAAATCATAAAGGGTGTCCTAGTGATGTTAAAGTTACTATAATACCCTCATATAGTTTAAATTATATTACTACCCTTCCACTTAATTAAATTCTAATCCTAAAACTTTCCCACTAATTAACCCATCCCCCTAATTAACTACCCTCCCACTAATTAACCATTACCCACTAATTAACTCATTCATTAATCCTAAAACAATTACTTAAACAAAAAAAAAAAAATTAAAAGTTTTAAAAACCAAAAAACCCTTCTCTCCCTCTTCTTCTCATCTTCTCTCTAAAATTTCGAAAAATTTCTTCGATTAATTTACTCGATTAAACACATACATGGCACCTCGTGTTAAGCGATGCCTTGAAATACTTGCCGAATCCCGGTGTTTATGAAGCATCTCAATCTAGGGTTTTGGAAAAGATGGAGATGAAGTGGATGGTGGATCGATTGGTGTTGGAGAGGGAGAAATAGAGGTTGATTCTTTAAAATTGCACATAGAAAGGTATTTCCCACAAACCCATTGTTTATTTTTGTGTATTTCGTTGATTTATGACATGTAATCGATGATTCGTCTAGGTTTTTGTTAGTTTCGTGGTAGTGTTCCTAATGAAATGTCGCAGCTCGAACTTATTTTTTTGAGGCTGCATTTTAAGAATTTCAGTTAGGCTTTAAATTTGTTATATTTTGAATATCGTATGAACCTAACCAATGAGTTCGTACGAAATTTTGTATGATAACCAAATAGGAACTTGAATACCATTGTTATATTTTGAATATCGAATGAGCCGAACCTGATTGGTCGGCTTATAATTGTTTTTTATGCTAATCATCCGAACTTGGATACGATTACTTAATAATCCATCTTACATTGTTCGGCTCACTCATAAATATCGAATGTGCCGAACTTGACTCTGTGTATGGCTAATAGCATCCTATAAACTTGTCCATTTATAGGTGACTTATCACATTGTTTAGTAGAGTCATATTTATTTGTTTTGGAAAATTAATTAAGGTGTATAATTTTTTTTTTAGCACACATTCTAGGAAAATTCAAAGAGAAGATTAAAAGGAAAACAATGGAAGTGACTACTTCTAATTCAAAAAACTCTCAAACCTCGAGGTGGTGGCACCAAAAACTTGCATGCAAGGCGATGTTTGCTGTCAGAGAACAAGAGGATGATAATGATGAAAATAAGGGTGTAGTATGAGGTTATGATGAAGATTGTCGTGGATGGGAGGAGGATGATGAATATGGTGGTGATCGTAAACATCTAACTTGATTTTTTCTTCTCAAAATTGATGCATGTCGTTTTAGAGTTTTGGATGTATTTTTTATGATGTGGAAGATGATATGAATGATAAAATGTGGTGTAAAGAGATGATAAAAATTGAAAGATCTCTTCTTAAGGATTTTCTTATATAGAGCTCTCAAAGTTAGGCTTTAGAATCCTTCCAAACCGTTTCTCCTTGAGATAAAAGTCAATTTTGCGTCAAAACATGTCCTGCAAGCAGTGTCGGGTTCGGATAATACCTTGCCAACCTTTCCGGCCTAACCTAACAAGTGAAATTTACCCTGTGTGGTTGTCGATTCATTAACTCGATTAGATTACTTTTAAGCCGAACTTATCTCTCGTAAACACTTCAAAATCTTGATTTTAAGGTCCAGTTTCGGCTAACTCGTGATGATGAGTTATCACTGAACTTATCTCTGTACACTCAAGTTTTTGATTTTATTTTGGCCATAACTTCTTCGTCCGATGTCTGGAATGACCTCATTCTTTTTGCGTTGTTTTCGTCTTTTCGTTCTCTTGACGATGACGCTAATATCTCATTGATTTGAATGAGTTTAATTTTGACCTTAATGTTCTCCATTGTAGACTTCACTATCGTTTGGGGTTAGTCTTCGGCTCATTCGCAATACTATTTGAAAGTCGATCTTTAAAGTTAGAATTCGTGTTTGAATTGAAAAGCCGAACTACTTGTAATATATGTGTTCGGCTTATTGGGGACTAAAATTATAAGCCGAATTGTTCTTATTTATTAAGGTTCTTATACAAATCATCCGCACAACCCTAACTCGGTTGCGCCAACTACATACAAAAATCAAAACTTTTCGTGAATTCAAGCTAAAAACTGACATTAAACAACGTCTACAACCATACCTATGTATTATTAGCATTGGGTTCTCATCCATGTACTCATCTTCGGATTTGGCTCCAAAAAGTCATCATCTTGAGCTTGAGAAAAAAAGTTTGAGTTTGAGATTAGTTTGGGTAAAATTATTTTCATAATCCAACAAATAAGCCATCTCCCATCTCCATCGTAATTGATATGTATTTTCTTAGGTTTACGTGATGAAGATTCACCTTCCTCACTCGAATTTGGATCACATCTATCAACAATCACAAAATCTCAAAGAAAAAAAGAAGTTTTCTTTTTCTACTTCCTCCTCTTCTTCTTCTTCTTTTTCTACTCACTCACTCACTCTATTTAAAAAGAAAATTATTATCCTAAATTAAACTCTAATCCTAACTCCAATCATTAACAACTAATCATTTAAGTTAATACTAATTAACCACTAATCATTTAGGGGTATTTTTGCAATTATGAAAATAGGTTGGATAAGGGATACCCTAGAAACACTATTTCCAACCTGATTTTTGTCTTATTATGTATGCCCCAAAATTTTATTGTATGCCCCAAATTAGGATTCATAGTCTTCATTTACTGAAGTGAGAAGTGGAGTTGGAGAGGGGTTTGGGCTTCTTTCATTCCTTGAGATGGTGAGGGGTTTGGGTCTTCTGCGGAATGGAGGAACGAAGAGTTCATCATTTCTCAGGTAATGTTTTTTTTGACAATCTTGTTTTTATTTTGCTTAATTGCATGTATCTGAATCATTGATTAGAATTTTGGGTTTACTTTTTGTTGTTTGAGTTCCTCATTTTATTATGTTTTTAGCTATAAGTAAACCCTAATAAATTGAATTCAAAACCCCCAAATAAAACCTCATTTTTCTCCAGGGATTGCAATATTTTGGGTTTTAAGATTAATTCTAACCCTTGTCGTTAATTCTTGATTAGGGATTAGTTGCCCGACAAGAACATGGGTGTGGGAAAGAATAGGCTCAGTGACCTACATGACTCACTTCTTCACCAGTTTTTCTCATTTCCTTTCAAATGTGTTCTTGCTACCTGCATTTTGTCTAAACGATGGAAGGACTTGTGGATATCTTCTCCTGTCCTCAATATCCAAGAATGGCGGAGGCAGTCTCGATCTCGGTTTATAGAAACTAGAGATGAGAACACAAGTCAGGATCTCTAGAGACAACTGGGTTGGTAAAATTTATGGATAGACTGCTACATCAATCTCATCCTCTATTTCGTAATGATTTGCCTACTTTATTTCCTCCTTAAGGTGCCTAATTTGGAATCAGTTGGTTGCTCAGGCAAGTCCCCCACCTCTCTTAAGTCCTTGATTTAAGTACTCATCTTTTGTTGAACCATTATCAATTTATTAGTTATCTAAAGATTTTGGTACGTCTAGGCATATAGCAAATACCATGTCTGCAATTTGCCTGATGTGACCCAATTCTTTGGATCAAGACACAAAAATATGTATAAACTTGTAACAAGATATTGCTAGTTTATAATCTGAAATCTGGATGCTACATCACCAAAAATATGATGGCAAATTGCTAGGGGGAAAGATGTTCTAGTTTGTCTCGCTATTCAATTCTCTAACTAGTGGCTGTTGTTTTTGAAATTTGTTTTCTTCTTGTTAATTGGCTACAGGATTTTTCTCCATCCGAAAACTATCGTGGTTTAGATACATTTAGGAGACAGGAGTGTTTATTCCTACAGCTGAAAGCAGTCGAAGTTCGGGAGACTGATGGGAAACAAGAAGACCTTGATATAATAAAATACTTTCTAAGGAACACACCTGCCCTGCAGATAATGACAATTTCGTTCCCTTCAAGCTTACCTCAAACCAGGAGGGACAGAATTATGAAGAAGATACTGATGCTTCCAAAAGTCTCTACATGTAGTGTGATGAATTTCTTGGCATAAATATTCAAGGTAGTTCTTGGTTTTCTTCCTAGGTAGCGTCTTCATTTTCTTTTTTCCTATATAAGCTATCATCGATAGCTTGGCTCGTCATTGCCATCCGCAACTTTGTGATGACATTTTGTTTATTGATAGCTTTTGACAACTTTTTGTTGATACCCTTTAGTTCCAAACTCACTGATATGTTTGAAATTCTTAGTTCTATAACATTGGTTGATCAATACAGTTTGATGAGTTTGTGCTGCTAACATTTTTGGATAAAAGGTCTTATCACTTTTCCCCGGTTGCACATTTAGTATCTGATCTTTTTTATACTAACATCATTACTGTTTTCGCGTGTTCTAGGATATTGGGAGGTGATCAAGAGAAGCCAAGTAGAACGAAGGGCACAGGTGAAAGATCCAACACAACTTTTTAAGGACTTCCAAGAAGGAGAGAAGCTTCAATTTCTCCACCAATGGGAGACCGCAGTCTATTATCGTGGCTATCTAGCTATCACTTAAGCCTCCGGATGTGAATGGACTTTCACCCCTTACAGAGTGTCCAAGTAATCCTTCACGAGCTGCTTCTAACTTTCCCGTTTAGCTCAATTCTGTCACTTCAAGGTGCTAAGGTAACAATTTTAAACATTTCCTTCGTGCAAAATATAAGTTCTGATTGATTCATATGCGATAATGGTAGTTTGTTAGAAGGGTTTGAAATTGTTGGCTTTTTATGGTTTAGCAACAAATCAGGATTCGCCTAGCTTATGTTAAGCTGGTTCGGTGATAATCTGGATTAAGGTCTAGTCGTGTACTTAAGTCGTGATAAAAATAGAAGGCCAGAAAGACACATGGCAAGTATGACAATGACTCTTTTCTAGGCATGAAAGAGAAATTCTTAATACTCCCTCATTCAGGCATGCCAAAATAGAAGTTAGACATCTGAATCAAAACCAAAGTTCTAATTAGAGATTCTGTCTATTTCGTCTTGCTAATTCAATCAGTGTAGTATTGGGAGTAAAACCACTTATACTGTGTATGATGTTGTCTGTTTAGCTCAGTCCTTGAGCATAATTAAATCTAGGAGTAATTTGGTTTTCACTTTCAACATATGGTTTAGTTTATATCATGGTTATGGATAAATATTAATGGCGAAGAGCTGACAATCAATGAACACAAGTTCTCATGTGCAATAATGATAATGTTCTGTAATTCTGAATGGTTCTTGTGTGCAATATTTAAACCATGTTTTAATTAGAAGGCTGTTAATGTAAGATGACATTCTGTCTAATTTAGTATGATGCTTATTGATCTGTTCTTTATTCAGCCATCCTGCATCTTTTTATGCTTCTGAAGTTATCTATACTGCAGTAATGTGGTTCTCATTGATGCCATTTTGAATAAAGTACCATATAGATAATCTGCACAAGCATGTGATGTATGTATAAAGGAAATTGAACAATTGATTATAGTCTTGTGCACTTAACTGATAATTCATCTGCTTTTCTTTAACAGTAGAAAAGGAGCTCGCTCTCCCGCCAAAAGCTTACAGATCCAGTAAAAAGCACATGCCTTCTTAAATTAAGTCAGACTAAACCGAGGATTTCTGACTCTAATTGTGAAGGACTCAAAGCAATTATTAGCTACAGGAAAATGAAAGGAACTAATCAATGTACTGAAAGAAATGGGTAATCCTTCTGTCATTACTTCATAACCGTAATGTTTTATTATTAGTATCAGCACTTGCACGATTATGCTAGAGATTAGGTGCTAGAATTAGAACTAGCCTGATTATTGCTTGGAAGGATCACAAATTTGAGTTGCAACCCTAGTCCTTTCATTTTGATTCCCATTATGAATTCTTGTCTAAAACATTATTAACCCAAGAAATCTTAGTCATTATCGCAAATGTGCAATGGGTTGTACAGTCGGCACTTTTCCTTAAAATTATTGATGGTATCTAAAGAGCTTCAATTTTTACGGAAATTTTCCGTGTGCAAGATAAGTTTCACAATAGGCTAAAATATCAGATGTTTAACATGTATGATGAAGTATTTCTTTGTTTATTTCTTAAAAGTTTGATTGTTTCTGTAAATTTGGGGTTCTGTCTTCGGTTACTATTTGGATGATACTGAACTTTCTTATAATAGGATGGACAACCTTTCCCTACCCCTAACCATAGCCATTATAAAATATTGTACCATATTGATAGTACCGTGAATTACACTTCGAGGGAATCCAACGGCCTCCAACAACTTCTCAATATTGGGATTAGAGCAGTGGGAGTGGGTCCATTTCTCTTTGTCTCTATGTTGTGCATTTCTCGGTGCTCAACCGAAGTGTATCTAGCATTTGGGAAAAGAACAGATTAGTCCACCCTGTTCCAACTAGGAATAGATTAGTCCAGAAAATGTATAAAGACGCTGCTGACCTCCACACGTGTTTCATAAAGCACACGTGCAACGAATGGAAATTGTTTTGTAACTGACACATTCAACGTGGACGTGACACGTCAGCAATTTTAAATAAAAAAAAAAAAAATAATTAAAAACAATTTATCTTATAAACCGCTCGTCCAAAATCGACAAACTTTATATATTTGGAAAGCATTTTCCGAGAGCTACAAAAAGAATACCCATATGACTATAAAATTTTCATTTTAAAAAAAATTTAATTTATATTTGTGTGTACAATTATGTACACCGCTGCAAAGATCCAAAATATCCAAAATCCATGATAGCCAGACTGCCACCCTAGTCCGTACAGACTGAGAAAAATATTAGCCATGCCAAGCTTCAGTTGGATAACATCCATAATAACCGGACTGCATCGAGGACAAAACAATGAACATAAGAAATTGCAGCTTGAAAAGAAAGTGATTATCCTTTCACCAACATCCACATAAGAAAACAAAACAAAAAAAAACGATCAAAATACAAAGTTAGTTTATGGTCAGAGACACAATCCATGTGGGCATTACTACACAAACTTAATATGGCTTCAAAATATCCCAGTACAGTGATTCATTGCACTTTACTGAAAAAGAGATTACTAACATGCACAACAGATCAATCATACTCACACCCGGGCAGACTTTTTCATGGGAAGTATATTGGTGCATCAATATATTCATCCATGTGAAACATTCCTAAAACCAATCCTTCATAGCCACAAACAAACCTACTTTTTCATTGAAAATACACTGGTGCACCAATATGTACACCCCTACAAAACATGCATAAAATCGATCATTCATATTCACATTTGGGCAGACTTTTTCATGGGAATTATACAGGCGCCAAAATATGTACACCCATGCAAAACATGTAGAAAAACGATCATTCATAACCACACACAAACCTACTTTTACATGGGAACGACAGAGGTGCACCAATACGTACACCGCTTCAAAACATGCATATGTGCTTAACAAGAATCATGGGAATGACAGAGGTGATCCTGTTTACATCAAGCATCTATGATAACCTAGTGCACTAAAAAGTACACTGCGCATAACCGGTATACAAACAAGTACACCTCGTACATCCAGTATAATAAAACAATGCACATAAAGATTATACTCGATATTTAACCTTTAAAAAGAATTCCTCCATCAAAGCTCTAAGAGCAAGAGAAAGGTGTACAAGCATATACACCTGGTATAACAAGCACAAAATTAAGAAGTGCACTTTTATATGCACCCATCTAACTAGTGTACAAGAAAATACAACGGTTAATTCTTACGTACAATTATGTACACTATTATATGCTCATTCATGTTGTGCCTTATAATGGGAACTTAAGATTCAGTAATTCTTAGCTAAAAAGTGAAAGAAGAAAATTTGTATCAAACTGAGTGAGCATGGTTTACCTTCATCTGGTTCCTTATGTTCTGAAACCAGAATTAATCTGGCAAGGTTCGAGACCTAAATCTCTACTTAATTGCATCCTTTGTTTCTCATCCGGATGAGGACAATCCTTAATAATACTATACACCAAAAAAACAAAAACATAAAATGAAAGTAAGTATTTAGAACTCAAATTGGCTAAGTAATCATCACTAACTCCAATCAACGTAAACAAAGAACCTTGGAAGATAAAAACGAAAAACAACATAAATTTGGTCTTTGGAAATGTATTAAAAAAAGTTTGGTAGCAAGAAAACAAAATAAAGGCATCAACTAAACCAGGATGAAAGCAAACAACGAATTAATAAACAAAATGAAACACCATTACATGATCTTCCTTGCAAGCCCCGCCTATGACCTTGCAGCATCCATCGTATATAGTGCGTGTTAACTCGTCATCACCAATCAAAAATTTATAAAAACAAGTAAGTTGATCAAAAGTCCATAAGCTAAGACCAGGAGAGCTACCTAGGATCAAAAGGTGTACAACTATGTACATATTAACGATCAAAAGGTGTACAACTATGTATATATTAGGAATCAGCATGTGTACAATTACACACACATTAAGAATTCAATAACAAAAGGCCACTCTGGTGAAAACTTAATTAACCCATTACGGTTTCAATAACAAACTCGAAACAAAAAGGCTACAACTAAGACTGTTAAAAAAAGTTTAGCTGTTTCGAAAACAGGTGTACTAAAAAGTACACTGCGTATAACTGGTGTAGTAAAAAGTACACCTCGTACAACCGGGACAATAAAAGCAACGCACATAAGAATTCTACCAGATTATCTTCGCAAATTTCTTCTTCATCGAATAAATTGTCTCTCTCTTTATGAATCTCATCTAAAATCGTACCTCTCAGATCTAATCTAAAAAATAATAATAACAATAAAAAACATTTATAATTTCAAATCAGAAATGTTAATCAAAAGAAATCTTTAGTTTAGTCATATAAAATCCCTAAAAAAATTAAATGAAATTCTATTTTGAAAACGGTAAACCTAATAACTCCAAATCGAATGTTCAAGATATAGATAAGTGATAAGAGAAGATGAAACTTATCTTCATAATCATTTTGGGTGACGAAAATCTTTAGATTCAATTGTTCATGATTATGCTCATCAATTTTTCATCACCGGTTTCAAGTAGATCTCCAAAAACAAGCGTTGTTGATGATAATTTTTAGGTTTTTCGGGCTTATTTCAAATCAAATCGAGATGAATCGAATGTTTATGAATCTCCAGCTTGAAATCGCTTCTCTGCTCTCCCTTTCATTTCTCTAATCTGATTTTTCTCTTCCAAAACTACTGTAACATATTATTATGATTCAAGGACATTTCGGTACCAAAAATAATCGGATCGGTGGAGTAAAGGACCGACTCGTCCATATTTGGACTGAACTGTTTGAGGAGGGGAGTTTTTGGACTAGAGAGTACTAGGCCTGAGATGAGTGGACTAAAGCGTCCCAAGCCCAGTAACTTTGGGACTAAACGTCAATTTCTACCTAGCATTTTTGTATGTGGTCCCAAGAGTCATCACCACCGTAATGGTCAATGGTCAGAGACCACACGAAGGTGCACGAGTACCCCCTTTATTGTACTAACATTGATTGCTATATTAGACCACAAGCTATAAACAGTGGCTCTATGGCCTTTTATTGTACTAGGAACAACACGAAGAGGATTTTCCCATTAGCATGAAACCGGAAGCTTGCCTACTCATATCAAGTTCCTCTCTTTCTCACCAAAGAGAACTTCCCAATTGAAGCGGTACAAGAGATTGGCAAGAGTGAACTCGATAATTATGATACCGAATGATAGTCCATGACACCCTCTTTTTCCTGATCCAAATGGAATGAGCTGAAAATCTTGACCCTTGAAACTAATCAGGTTGTTAACAAAGCTCTCCTGTCGAAACTCTTCTCGGGTTCTCCCAAACTTTAGAATCTCTATGGATTGCCCACGCATTGATGTAGACTGTTGTATTTGGAGAATATCATAACCCGCTAGCTTGGTAGTACTCTTAGAGACTCTCTTGGAACTAAAGTAGAGTATAGGAGGATGAACTGTAGTATCTCTTGACGATACATTTCTAGAGAAAATCTGATACCAAAGACTTAATAAAAAGAACACAGAACTAAAACTCAAATAAACTTCTCTTGAATTAATGTAATACGACTCATGGCTCAACAACCTATTTATATGATTAACAAACTTGACTCTCAAGTAAAAACACTTTCCTAACTTAATCAAACTCTAACCAAGACTCTTCTAGAAAATTCTTACGTAAACAAACTCTAAAACAAGAAATACTTTCGACCCAAGTAAACTTCAAATACCGCATCACGCCACAACAACTTGTTGATCCATTCACTAAGGTCAACTCGGTACTCAACTGATCCAAACATACTCAACAACTCTCATAGTTGATCCATACTACCAGATCAACAACTCTTGTTGATCCCTTCATTTTCATAGTATCTTAGTTTATTCTTCAACATCTTCCTTAAACCAAGATACTCTTTGCTAATCAAAACTATTTCAAAAGAAAATAAGATCATCTACATACAAACATACTATTATATGAATGCTAAGAGTATCACCTTTCAAATATAAAGTATGCTCATGTGGTCATCTTATAACCCTTTCTAATGAAATAAGAATCTGCCTTGTATACCAAGCTCTGGTGCTTGTTTCAAACCACAAAGCTTTTGTTTAGCTTGTATACTTTCATTCTCCCTTCCCTCCTTAATATAGTCTGGTTGTCAATATAAACTTCATCTTCCAAAACTCCATTCAAGAATGGCTGAAAGCACATCCATCCGAAAATATTCCATTTCTTTTCCGGTGGCCGCTAGAGCAATTATCATTCATACTCGATCAAGTTTTGCAATCGGTGCAAATACTTCGAGTAATCTACCTCTTGTCTTTTTGCCTATATCCCTTTAGAAACTAACCTTGCTTTCGTACTATCTACTTCACCATTTGACTTGTATTTTGTTTTATAAACCTACTTAACACCAATGGGTTTTTTCCGTGGAAGTTTTGTTAATTCCTATGTATCATTCTTCTCAATCAACTTCAGCCTTCATTCATGGATCAATCCAACCTTGTTCTTTTAATGCTTCTTTCATAAGTTATAGGATTTCAATCTCCAAATAATGCAAAGTTCACTCACATCCTCATGAATGTCTTCATCATCTCTGTTAAAACATAATCATTCAACCTAAAGTAGTATGCCATTTTTCTTGGTCTTGTAGTTTGTTGTAGTGCCGCTTTCTTCTGTTTCTTGCTTCTTCATGTGATGTTCTTCAACATTATCTTGAATCCGCACTCTTCTTCAACTACCCATTGAAATCAGTTTGACAAAGAAATAGTGGATTAACATTCCTTGTTGATCCAAAGATGATCAACATTGTTTGTTGACCCATAATTCCAATTCCACTGTGAATCTTCATCAAAGATCACATCTCTCGTTAAAATTATTTTTCATGTCTCTGGATTAAACAACTTATATCCTTTGGTTACAACTATAACCAACAAGAATACACTTTTCACTTGTCATCCAACTTCTTTCTAAGTTCTTAGGTATATGCATATGCAATGCACCCAAAACCTTTAGATGTCTTACACTTATCTTGCACTTCTCTTAGGCTTCTTCCGTGTCATATTATTCAAAGAATATTTGTAGGACATCTTGAGTAAGTAACCTAATGTATCTACCGCATATCCTCAAAAACTTTTGGTAAATCTTTCTCTTTTTATTGATCTTAGCCATTCCATTCCATTATAATTATATTTTTCCTTATGCAACTCCATTTTTTTGTGGTGTATATCTTGCGCTAATCGAAGTTGAATGCCATGCTCTTTCCATAAGTCTTGTCAACAACAATATATTCTTTACCTCTATAAGTTCTCTAAATTTTATATTACCAATTTGTTTCTCAAAGATAAGCTAAACTTCTAAAAGCATGAAAAAGCATCACTTTTTGTTTAAGTAAGATACCAATGATTTTCTAACTAAATCATCAATGAAAGCAGGAAATAGTTATTACCCATGTGAAGTTACTTCAATAAAGCACTACGTATCACTATGAATAATCTCCACTATTGATCACTCTTTTCCGGCTTTTGTTGACTCGGGAATGGATCTGTGGATGCTTGCAAAGATGCAATTTTCACATCTTGACTCCTTTCGGGAAGTTCAACGAAAGGCAATCCTGACACCACTTCCTTCAAGATTTGTAAACCATAAAGTTCACATGTCCCATTCTCTTGCGCCATAACGAGGAATCATTGTTCACACTACTACTGTAAAACTTTCCTCTTTAAAAAATCTCAATTTTTGCTTCAATATCTCAATTTTTGCTTCAATTTTTGTTTCTGATTCTCACAATTGTCTAATTTTACATTTGGACAGATCACTAAAATATCTATTTGCAAGAAAGACACAACATCGATCTCAAAGGTCAAGACGTTACAACCAATTTGATCAATTTTATTTTTTTAATTTTTATCGAAAGTGTAATCTTATTCTTCTAGTTTTAATAGTGGATAAAATAGAGTTGTAAATTAAGAAAAAAATGATTCTCAGAACCTAAACTAGCAAATGGAATTTGGACTGCTTTTTACATTTTTTTTATTCATTAATTATGTGATTGATCAAGATTGATTTAATTTTTATTTTTACGATGAATCATGAATGTGTGATTGATTTATGATTGAATGTATTTTTAATAACACTATAATTTTCGAGATAATTACTTTTAGGTAATAAAAATATGTTTCCCATTTTAAAAATCTTGTGGGATCAGAAAATATTTTTCATAATTCCTATTAGGCCACGTTAAATAAATTTCTTTAAAAAGAATCAAGGGGGCCGTAATCAACCAAGTTCCTACACGAGAACGCTTCGAAAAAACTCTATTTTTACGTAGAGAATTGACTCAGGTGTATGGTAATTGTTGGACAACGACGGATTGGGTGAGGGAATGTATGGGTTTGGTCATATAGTAGACTCATTACAAATTCTGATACCAGAGTACGAGCTTGGTTAGAGTCACCCAAGACATATAAACAGCATGAGCACTGCTCTAGGGACGAAAGCAAGTGATGGCTCACTGACTTTATACCACCCATACGTTTCCCGACAATTGTTTGTCTTTTTTGCTTATTATGAACATCCCACTCCCATGAGTCCCACATACATTGTAATAGGTTGTTTAGATGCCTAAAGTACAGGTGTTTTTGCCTTTCCAGAAACAGAAGTCAAACACAAAACTATTTTACTTCACAAAGCAATTATTTTGTTTCAAGAAATCGATTTGAAATTTGATACTCATACTGACTTTTTTCTTTTCAACTTTTAAGCAGAAGTTGAAAAGTAACTTTTAAGGCTGGGTTTGGTAATGCTTTTATTTTTCCAAAACACTTTCAAAACCTATATATGTCATTAATTTTTAAATTGGTGTTTGGTAAAAAAATCAAAGTCGTTTTACTCAAAACACTTTCCAACTTCCTCAATTTTCAAAAGCTGTGAGGAGGAGCTTTTAAAAGCTTACAAAAGCATAAGCTTTAGTCTCACCTAAATTTAATGTATGATTTATTTTTTTGTCCCTATTTTATTTTAAAATGACAAAAGTTACCCTTAAATTATATACAATCAATTTTTTTATCTCTTATATTTTAGTCTTTAAATATTATTATTTTTATTTTCAAACTATTTCATTTTATCAATAATAAAAATATAGACAAATATGAAATAATTACTTAATTAATTTTAGTTTGATTTTTGTTTGAAAATTATATATATATATATATATATATATATATATATTAAAGTGGTTATGTAAAATAATTTTTTTAAATCATAATAATAGTAACAATTAGTAAATTTAATATTATATATTTATATTGAATAGTAAAAAATAATTATTTTTAAAGCCAATAAAATCGAATAAAACTATTTTCAAGATATATTTATTTTTTTGCTCCCATTTGCTTTATATATATGTGATTTAGATTTGATATTTACAAACACGCTTACATTTGCTTTTTTTAATCGGCTTCAGCTTTTAGTGTACTATTACCCAAGCGTCATAGCTGCTTTTTCTCACATTGACCGCCGCAGTGACGCCACGATTGAGGAAAAAGTACGCTTTTACAAAAATTTCATGACAATACCAAACTAAGCCTTAGTCTGTGATGATGTATGAGAGAGAGAGGAGGTCTAGTTTTGGTGAGAGCGTCTCGTGGGGTGAGTATTTACTTTTCATTACGTGTGGATTTTACACCCATTTCCATACAGTCCATCTCCGATAGTGGGTCCCTACGAAAAGGAGGGTGTGAAATAAATAAGAAAGTCTTATAGAAAGTCTTATTAGACCCTTGGGAATGACATCCAGTGTCATCGATTTACTAACTTTTTTAATTATTATTTATAAATAATTTTTTCAAACCAATAGGAAAAAGAAATCACTTTTTATTCTTTATCCAGAAACTAATCTGAAAAATATAGATCTGACCATTGGAGATGGTACATAAGACAAAACATTATTATTTTCCCATATATAAAACCCCATAAATAAGGATTTAGATAAAAACTCACGTGGAATTTTACTTCCGACTTTGGTGCAGATACTCTAAGAGGATGGAGTTGATGTGAGTCCTTAGAAGTAACGGATGGAATTCATTAATGCCTTTCTTGATCGTCGGAATATTTTCCGCTGCGTTAGACCATTACTGAGAAAATGTGATTTTTTTGCTGTGAATTATTCCATTTAACTCTCCCTAGTTGATTAGAGGCCGAGAACATTTTAATTGGGGGCCTTGCACTAGAGACAAGAAAAGTCACACAATCCTAGTTTGGGTCACCCCTTATAAATATTTTCTAAATGGCTAAATATGCCAGATGATTAGTATTAAAATTAATTAGTGGATTAGTGTATGGTAAGTGTGTTTAGATAAAAATATGATTTTGGGATAAAATTTTGGGAAATTTTATTTTGGGTTTTATGTATTGGAAGAAGAGGATGAGGTTTTGAGTGGGAAAGCTAGGAGTTTTAGAAATAGGAGTGATTCAGAGTGGAGAGGAATGAGGTTGGTGAGCTCGAATATCAGCCATGCAGTGTGTTGATGGTTATATTGTCTCAACTAATCCATGGATTGGATGTTTGATGAAGGAATGTTAATAGAGGAAGCCATGGATAGTGAGTGCAAATGAGAACATATTGCTCAAGGAAGGAACCAATCCTCAGAAATCAGAAGGGCAGGAGGTCTAAACAATCAGGTAAACATCTCCTGCCCTTGATTACGTCTTAATGGTGCTCCAGTGGTCGATTCATGAGTCCACTATAGAGCTATTGCCAGTGAAGAGTACGTTAGATGGGTGTTGTATACAAACTAACGACTCTTCAAGGTAGAATCATTGAGATTGCACTACCTACAGCTGTGTCAAACGCCAACTTTTCCAGGTTACAGAAAATGCGTTAGGTTAGTGTGATAAACACTTGGCGACTCTTTTAGCTAGGTGGAAAGGGTGCAGTTAATTTGTTTTTTACGAGACAAGCAGCTCTAAAACCAAAACTCTCGATTAAATAAAACACTTGGAAGTGCGTCATTATATGTATTCGTAGAAGATGGCGACCCTATCCGACCTTTTCAAATTTTGTGTAAGTCGTATTGGTGTTTTATTTAACATACTTAACGACCCTTTTGCTTGGATTATCACAATTTTTGATTTCATAGAATCATTTCATTCGAATCGTAAAAGGCGTACATCTTTCATGCTGATCGTTGAAGAGACATGAATACGATAGATAATAGTGGTGCACTTATATATAATCATAAAGCATGTAATTATATGGTACCTTCCAAGATAAATAGCGATCTTCGAACTCGAACTTTTTTTCCACAGAAGCACCTGTGAATATTGGACATCGCCCTTCCGATGAAAACCCCAAACAAAAACATAGATTAAGTATTATTGAGAATTATCGATAAGGTTTGACCTCTTGTTTAAATTCCCTTGCTCTTTCTACTTTTGACTATTAGGCATAGGCTTCCTTCGACCTTCATTTCTCTTTTAAGCATCACATTTCCAATTTTATCTCCTCAGCAGTTCCTTGACGAGTTTTAAAGACCTGAGTTGCAATTTCGATTCTAGCGTACAAAAGCGATGAATGCACGGTTCCACCAAGCGTCAGAGTGTTTGATCAAATATCTTTTCCTAGATCTTCAAAGTGGTTTGTTGTGCTTTTTCAAGCTCTCATAACATGCCAATTTCTCTTAGAAGTGTAAGTACTAGTCATGGTGTTTCCTCTTCTTTTCCTCTTGGATAATAAATGAATAGGAGTGAATGTGAAGGTTGAGGATTATGGTTTGGAGTGAAGAATGGGTGAGATATGGGTCTCTGTTTACTAGAGATTAAGGACCGACCGATCACTTTTTTGAATTTTTAACCGATTGCGCAGATTCAACCTACATTTGTGAGATTCAAAATTCACATTTATACAGCTTTAAGATTGTTATTATATATATTAACCAAGTGGCGGCTCTTGATGATCAAAAGAGTACATCTATGTAACTTTTATTCTTGCTGGCAGCCCTATCTACAAGTCGAAAGTCTCTCTCGTGTTAAGTGACCTCCGAGTGCGTTAATGTCTCTTCTCTCCAAAATGACGACTCATGCCAAGCAATTTCAAACAATCTTTAAAGTCGTCACTTGTATTTTTACGAATCCATGGCGACCCTTTATGAGACTATAGTTATTGAACCGATATTTGAAGTCATGCATTTTATTGAATCCGAAAAAAACATACATGTGGTTTGAAATAAAATAGAAGGAAAACACATAAAATTGTCCGATGCATTGCGCTAGAAAATCTATCACGAGTTTAATTGTATTGGAGGAATTGCCATTCGGCTTCCTCCAGAAAGTGCTTGCGAGTCTCGTACAAAAACTCATGGCAGTGCTTTAATTCGTGTGTGGCTCCTACCCAAAGTATCTTTGGAAAAACAAATTTTTAAATAAGTCAGCGTTGTTGAATAGCCATGATAGCCAAATAAATAATTTTTGATGAAAGCCTATTGGTTTACAAACTTACTCTACTCATTAAGGTCATTGCAGCATAGCCTTGACCCGGGCTTTCAATTCCTCTCTAAAGTATCGCATTCATTATATATAATAAGCATACCTTTCCCTTATCTCAAGGTGTCCTCCTTGAAGACGTTCTCGTTGTGTACTTTAAAACCTTAAACACACGTTTCACCAAGCACTAGGTGGTTTGATCCAACCAGAGGGTAAGTCCCTCTGGGTTGGGTCTTGATCTTTAGCTGCCCATTACATTCCTCAATGGGGTGCTTTGCATGAGAAGTGGTGTAGTGCTCATCAGTAGCAACATCTTACATGTTAGAGCGGAGGTTGGAGGCCATTTTAGTGTTTGAAGTGATGGTGGTGATTTAGGAAGATTAGAAAGTGATGGGTGAATAAGTTTGAAAGGAGATATGTCTACTATTTATAGCAAAAATGTATGACAGGCTTTTAATAAAAAGGAAGTTATACGCATCTTACTCTCTACTAGTCAGAGATTACTGTTGATTTTCAAAGTCACTCAATAACCCGTACAGAGTAGATCAAGCTAGATATATATCCGATGTGACCCAGAGGTGTTCAAGCGGAATGGTTTCTATTTGGGAATGTAGAGTGATGCTGTGTATAAAGAGAGGAGTGAATCGTTTATCGTCAAGTAAAGTCGTTGCTGCAGAGTGTATTATTGTTGTTAGTGTAAGTCAACTTTGTAAATAGCGATGGCTGTTGATTAGAGGTACGTCATTTTAACATCTCATAAATTAGTATTGTTGAATGATATTTTTCTTCTCATGTAGTTTGGTTATCTGGGCGAGCTCTCGGCGGCCCGTCTCCATTGTCGAGTGCGGATGCCTCTCGACACTATATATGGCCAGTTTGGTGCGTTTTTAATATTTGAATGCGAGTGTATATCTTTATGAAAATTGTTTAATTAGTGTTCGATCATGAGCGTGTCATTGGTTTTAATGTAGGCGTGGAAAACAAAGGTAAGAGGTCGAGGAATGGATTATTTCAGAGCCAAAGAGAAGATGTGCATAGTTGTTCAAGCGAACACGTTGATTATAAGCAAGTGGAGATGGTGTGCAAGAGAGGCGGGGGATAGGAGAGAAAGTCACGAGGAAGAACTACAAGTATGAGAAAGAAGATGGCGAGAGTCTGCAGAACTTTGTGAAGAAGATCGTGCACCATTGAGTTGTTTCAAAGGCATCATGAGACTCATCATACCGAGTTTGTATATGTATTAGGATGGTACGTCACAACCATCCTCCACCTAAGTACTCTTTTAGGGCACCCGACGTATGCGCAGTTGAAACCACATCAAATGGAAGATCCGAGCGAGATGAAGCGATGTAGAAGCGCTTCGGATCCTAAATGCAATAAGGGGCGGAAGATAAGACAAACTTATCTATTGTTTCCACACGATCTGCTTTGTATAAGCTAACGATCAAGAAGCCGAGATGGGATGGTAGATTAATTGTGCTACAGCAATCGAGTGGTTGTGGAGAAAAAAATTACCACGCCATTGCAAACAAGGGTGGTCAAGGCGACAAAGTGACTCTTATTTTCTTGCCCATCCTAGGATGGTGGATTTGGCTGCGGTGTTTTTACCAGGTCTTGTTCATGGGTTGCTATACAGACCAACAAGTATAACATGCGGGTTGATTGAGACGTGGTTAGTCATACTTCGGATAAGCGATCATTCTTGGTGGCATGGTGCTTTATGGAAAGGAAGAAATAGAGGACTATGTTTGGGTTTTGGAACAAGTTAGGTTTCTGACAGTAGGCGGAAGACGCATGAGGTTATATTTACGGAATGGATTTTGCAGTAATGAGCGCTAATTGCGTTAAGTTTTCCACTTGCTCAACATTTTCTTTGTACGTAGCCACATCCGAATGAATATTTTTCTAGGTGCAAGAATCATATCCAAAGATCAAGCTGCGAAGTGGTAATAAGCGTTCCCAAGGAAGGCAGCGTCTAAGTAAACTTTCAAAAAAGAGATAGCCGAGAAGAAAAGGGATGAAAAGGAAAAATATGCGGAGATGGTGATCTGTGGGAGGATTACCAAGAATTGGGACCACTTGGCTCATTCGAAGGCCAGAGTAAAGTCTACAGAAATCTTGAAAGTTTGTTGATGATTGGAGTACGGATCACTAAGAAGGTTATCAGACTATTGCCTAGATACATGGTTGAATCCTTGGGAGGAGAAGTTTGTTTTATGCATGGACCAATAAGTACAAGCACTACCAAAATGAGTCCCACAGTATTACAGACGGTCCATGTGGCGTTGAAAAAATTCTTCAAGAGAACACTAGTGGGAGTAGTTACAGTGCAGGGAAGCTATTCACGAGCATGCGAGAGGATGATCTTGGCAAGATAGTGACTCAGGATGGAGTATAGTAAGAGCACGTTTTATGAGAAATACATGGAAAACAAATAATTACTACGTGGATTACCACAAGTATCATGGTAGGGCGATAAAGCATATGATAGTTGAACTAAACAAATTTGGCGAGAAGCTCGAGATGGAAAAGTGATTAAATGTAATTGTACAGGTGGAGACGTGGCGGCCATGATATAAGCATAAGCCAAAGTGGGTGGGTACAAGGTGATCATTCCCATTAGAATATGCGATCCTTTTTGAGAGCAACTTTCATTCATTTTACAAATCCAACGAGGGCCAGATGATGAACAATTTGGAGAGCTGGAGGTTGGCAAGTATATCAATGAAAATATGAAAAATGGATTATACGGGAAGACAGATATTGGTTTCTAATTTGTGGCTTGCATGCAGGAAGCTTGGGAGTAGAAGAAGAGCCAATCAAACAAAAACCATCGGGTAGACCAGACAATTAAAAAGTCGTTTAAGAGAGCCAGTGAGCGGCAGAGGTTGCAAAGGTGACATCACGTCGTGCAGGTATCCGAGCGGAATATCGGTATAGAGAACTCTTTCCTACCCAGAGGCAGCGAATTGGACCAAAACAGCAGATTTGACCAAGTAAGATAGAAGTAGAACAAAGGAAGACATGGATGTTGTAGACCATGTGGTGGGGTGCCCAACAAAGCCAAGCCAGGCGGAATGGTAGCGATAAGAGGAATAAAAGAGTAATCACGCACCTAGAGATTCCCAGGGAAGACCACATCGTGTTGCTTACACTTTGTATAAAGTATACAGATCAACTTACTCAACCGTCATCTTGGATCACCTTTTATCCACCAGCGACGTTGACGGCGATGGAATTGTGAATTCACCATGTTACAGCGGAATAATTAGGAGCATTTCGACGAGGACGTGAACTAAAGCTCCACACAAATCGAATATGCAGAAAAAAAATGCAGAAAAGCTAGTTCGGGACAAACGACTATATTTGACAATGCTCATGTGAGGAGATCAAAGAGAGGGTTGAAGTTTAGGGGTTGGTTTCAAGCGTGAAATGGAGGAAGAGAAGTCGAAGAAGGCCGGTTATAAGTTTTGGATCGCAAATGCCTTTTGGTGGCCAACTTTTGCGCGGACATATTCACTTGTGTTGTAATTGTATTCAACAAAAGGCTCCCGGAGCCTCTTGTATTCACGTACCCTCAAAAACTAGGTGCGAGGCGGCGATAAAGAAAGAAGAATTGTGATGTGCCATGTCGATGACCAACCATTACATGAGGCCGAAAATTTCCAGAAGAATGTCCTCTACCATGGGGTGTATGGTGATTGGGGAGGAGAACACCAAGGAGTGGGCAAACCAGGTGAGTATGGAATGAACATTTGAATCTCTGTAGACTGACCTGTTTACTTAGACTTGGGCAATGAATACGTGAGAGAGATGCTTTATTCTCTAGCTATGCATTGCATTTCAAGCATACTTTTTGGTAATGGTTGTATCTTGTGCCGAGATCATTTTATTTGAAGAATGCTTAATGAATACAATGCGTTTTATCTTGCGGCATACTCTTGTTTATCTGATGTGCGTTATCTAGATTGAGTTAAAACACCAACGACCCTAATAGGCAATTTGAATTATTTCACGAGTCGTCATCCAGTATATACATACACCTTAACGACTCTAGCTTGCAAAAATTTGAAAGTCTCTTGGATGTTTATTGCTTACAAGTCTCTTGGAGTGAGGGTCGTCATACTGCAACCTATAACATTGCAACTCTGTTCATAGGGCAAAGAATTATAGAAGGAGGCGGGAATTAGGGTCGTACATGCTTCAACCCCTAATACACTAACGATTTTTCATATAATGTGCATGCAGATGAGAAAGTAGTTAGGAGTTTCCGATTCGATAATAGCGACCCTTTAAGCGACATAAAATTTCGATTACCTGGACTCAATTTCACAGTCAAACACAACAACAAATCGAATAGAAGGTGGGTTTAGGTTCGCATACCTTCTAGTTGGGGCCATATCTTCTTTGGGTTTGATTTTTGGGTGTGGGAGTTCGATCCCTCGACAACCTTGCCTTTGGCGGTGTCGACCAGATTAGGGATTTGAAGTACTTCTAGCGAGGTCTGCTTTGTCAGGCCATGTTTGCAGAAGGAGTTAATCGTCGATTCTCTTCTAACATCGGCCGATTAAGCGATGGATCGGTTGAAGAAAAAAAAAGAAATGGTGGAGTCGTTAATGGTGGTGGTGGAGAGAGAGAGAGAATGGGAGGAAGATGAGAAGATGAAAAAAAAAAAAACTAAATTTCTCTTTTGGTTTAGATTTAGGAGTATATGAGATTGAGGCCTAATTAAGGCCTTTAGTTAGATTAACGCGATTTTTAAGATTTGTGTTTAGTAAATGGTAAAGCAGTGTTTTCAATATCGGATTAATCGCCCCTCAAAAAATTGGGAGTGCAAATAAAAAGTTGTGGCCCCCAATTAAAATGTTTGGCCCCGATCAAGCGAGGCTAACTATCTCACTATTACGCTCACTATGAGCAAATCTACGAGAAGAAAGAACTAGTATTGTTAACAAATACAACCTAATATGGAGGCTTCACATTCAATAGAAGTTTTCACGTTTCCCTGAGTATCAAAAAATTGGTTATGGGGTATCTTGAGTGCAATATCAAATGTCTAAGTTACCCTCCATCTAAAATAAAAACCTAAATTAAATCAAAACACCAATTCTAATTCAAAAAATTTCTCTTCTTCTAAACTTCATATCCTTCAGTCAATCGTAATCCTTTTTTTTTTGATTGAAATAATTTCATTATCTTTGTGAAACCTTAATTATGGTTCTAACCAAATGTTCTTCTACTCTTCTTTTCTCAATCGAACCTTATTTTAGATCTCTGAAAGACCCATTTTTTTTTCTCTTTTGTGTTGAAATGGGTTAAATTGGTTGATCAAAAGAAAATAGTTGTGGGATTCACTTAGGGTTATATGTTCTTACTTTCTTAACCGTAAACTTGTTTTATGGAGGTTCTCACGATTAGGAAACTAAAAACTCTAACCGTAATTCAAAAATAAAATAAAATTGCATTTGTATTTGTATTTACGGTTAGGTTTATAAATCATAAATGAAATTACGTCTAGGCTTGACTCTCTTAAAACCTAATCCGTAAAATATTATGAGTTAAAATATTTTCAAAATTTTTTTTAAATAGAGTTACGGTTGGGTTTTTTTGTTTTTTTAGATAAACCAGTACTCGTAAAACTTTATGACTACTTTCGAGTTCATAAAGCCAAACGTAAATTAACAAAATCAGTTGATAAAGTGAATGGTAAAAGGCTGATCGTGAGAAAAATAATGGGAACAATAACAACAACCCCACGTTTCATTCTTTTACACTTAAAATTTGGATTCTGTTTGGACTAGGTTGACTCTAATCAATTAGAGCCAAATTGTTGGGTATAAGTGGGATCATAAGATATTTGATTTTGTTTTAATAACGGATTTGGTAGAGTTTGAGCAAATGAGATACATGAAAACATACCAACAGACTGCTGCATATTTACGTGTTATGTTGAGAAACCTAGTCGTAAGTTTTCTAAAAACTCATTAAAATTTATATATGAAAACCGAGGTTACGATTTGGCTTCAAAAACTAAAACCTCAATAGTAAATGGTTTATTATTTGGTTCCTATTTTCAGCCGATTACGGTTAGAGTTCATCATCACCTAATCCGTAAATTGGTCTTACGGTTGGCTAAAAAAGAAAGAAATTCAACCCAGAACCTAGGGTTGCACATGGACTGGTACAGTCCGGGTTTCAAGAACCCGGTCCCTGTACCTATGTTAATCGGTTCTCTATTATGAGTTCCTGTCCAGGTGCTTGTACCGTACCGGTAGCATAGATCTAGTTCCACTCCGGTACCAGGTTTTTACCCACAATCAATGTTTCCTTTCATGTCTCAAATTGCAGCTGCAGAAATCACACCAGCATCAGTTCTTGTTCGCTGCAAAAATCAATCGCAATATTTCATCTTGCTGCCATTATCAAAATTAACTCAAACCCATTAATAGTAAATCGATCCTTGGCCACAATTTGGCATCATATTCACATCAATAACCAGTTAACATCATTGTTTCAAACTGACACTAATAACTTCTCTTAATCTTCAAAAATGTAATCTCGAAAAACCCATTTAATCATCTCTCAATTTCTGTCTTGATCAACAAAAATCATGTTTTTCACTGTAAACTCCAGAAACAACCACCAATATCCCATCTTCTGATTCTTCATATCTTCATTTCTTCTTGAATTCCGACAAACCCACGGACAACTTCACTTGGCATTTTTTGAGCAAAACCCACTCATTATCACGGACTTTCCGTGTTTTACTTCATTATAACTCTTCTTCCTCTTGTTTCAAAACATCAACAATTTCAATTCAACAAAAACTTAATTCCATTTCAAATCCACTTAACGGGTACAAGGTCGGTACCCTGATTTAAAAATCCATTTGCTCATGGCCATCTTTAACATCAATTGTTGCTCGTTTGTGAGAGAGCATAAATCAAGAGAAAGAAGAGGAGCTTCTGGTCGTTACCTAGGGTTAGGTTATAAGAACCAACACCTTACAAAAATGGCAAGGATGCATATAAATCAAGGATGAAATCAAACGGGTATTTCAGTCCGGTACTGGTACGGGAATGCACTAGAACCGGTCCCTGTACCCACTCTCTACTGGTTCTCATATCTATTCCCGTTCCTTGTACCGCATACACCGGTTCCAGTCCTATTTTTCGGTTCAAGCCGGTTCTGTGTGACCCTTAGTACCACCTTGATCGCCAACTGAAAACCAAAAATGCAATCTTTGGTTGGGTGAATCACCACCTCCTATCATTAGGTTGTAAACTCGGTTTTTCTAAGGATTCACCACCTCAAATTTCTCCACTAGAATCACTCCGTTTGGTTGGGTTAATAAAATTTCTCACTAGAATCACTTCATTTGGTTGGGTGAATAAAAATTTGGGTTAAAAAAAACTCTTTCCTCCAAAACCAAAACATTAACTCTAATTCTCCATCTCTTCTATAAATCAAAATCATTAATGTAATCCAGTTAGCTAACTTCATTAAATGTTTAAAACTAATTAACGATGACACTTGATGGTGGTAGTAATGAGTTAGCATATTCACAATTGTTGAATAACTCTTACACAAGTAAAAATTGTGAAACCTTGCGGAGGATTATGTGGAGCAATCGGTAAAAACAAACTAATAAGTGGACCGAAATGTATTGAGTGTAAGCGCTAGGATCAAACCTAAATTCATAGACCACAAGACATTCGATTGAATTACATCTTGTAAACCCTCGAGGTGGATTGGATTTATAGAATTTGGGACTAAGCGTACATAAGCTTTTCCATTGATATAAAGAATTTTGGGATAGCTAAACGCATCTCGATATCTCGGTTGGTAATAATATGTGATTGATAAAAAATAGATGAATATGCTACTTTGATGATTATTTAGTAACGACAAGGATTTCCTTTGATCATATCTCTCTCCATTGCTTGCAACTTAATTACTTTCAATTGCTTTGATTTTACTCTAAATCTAAAACAAATCCTCATTGTGACATTTTGACAACTAAATCTCCTGCTCTTCAGAACGAACTTTGACTTCCATTATATTGTTATTAATTGAGTGGATTTAAAATTACTAATTGATTGCAATCACGACACACATCAATTTTAGGCGCCTTCTTGAGGTGTGATCATCGGTAAGCTTTAGTTGTTAATTTTTTTTAATTTAGTCTTATTTTTAGTTTTTGATTTATTTTTTGAAATTTTTTATTTTAGGTACTTAATCTTTGGAACCGAAGCAGTGGGATTGCCTGAGGTGCGGAATTCAGATTACTGCAAGGAACGGTACTACAAGCACATCAATGGTCAAGTAACAAGAACCATCTAGTTGAAGATGGTTAATCATCTATGAAAAGAGATCCTCCTTCGGAGAAGAAGTGAGAGAGTTGACATCTCAATGTTTTAGATTCGTTACTTTATGCATCACGATCAATAATCAGTGAGAAATTCATTCTAATAAATCATCTACCAAAGTTCAAGGATATCCGAGTGAATGCACCTTTAACGATTCCGAATACGATGACAAGTGCTGAGGCATTCAGCCACGAGACATGAGATATAGTTGTGATACGAAGCCTTTATTCTCATTGACAGACTTAACAGAAGAATATTGTATTATCTTTTGGTATTACAACATGGACTAAGATGAATAAGCTATTTACGGAGAAGTATCTTCCTGCTTCCAAAGCGACATACTGTTCGTAAAGAGATTAGTGACATTTGATGGATGTACGGGAAGTCTCTACATGAATATTAGAAAGATATAAGAGGTTGGTTGCAAAGTTTGCCCACACCATAATATATCCTCAACACTCATCATTCAATGATTACACGAAGGATTACTTCGAGCAGAGGAACTTGATTGATGCAGCCGCATGGAGTACACTTACAGAAGACAATCTACGAGCAACCAGTTTGATTTGAGAGTATGGCTGCCAATGCTCAACAATTCTACACCAGAAACAACTCTAATGTCAGAAGAGTTAGCGAGATAGGAGAGTCTGCACAATCAGAGCAACTGATGAACAACATAGAGAAGGTATTACAACAAATGGCAGCAGTGATTATTCCTACTTATGAAGAAGAATCTGAACAAGTGAATGTTGTATTTCCTAATCGGAGGCCAAGGTATGATCCATACTCTAATACTTATAATCCAGGTTGGAAAGATTACCCAAATTTCAATTATGCAAATCAGCAAGGTGCAACTCCTAATATTTATGGGCGACAAAGTGGTTTTAAACAACCACAGTTCCGACCACAACCTCCACCTTAGCCTCAACAACAGACTCAGAATTCTAGTTTAGAGGAGATAATGAAGGTTATGATGCGGAGGCAAGATGCAAATGTCTCGGCGACAAGGTACGAGTCTGCGAAACAAGATATGGCTATAAAGGACTTGCAAACTCAAATTGGACAGTTGGCTACAACATGAATCAACTAAAGCACAGACTTCGATAAAGTTGCCATCACAAACTTTTGTGATTCCAAGAGAGAATGTAAATGCAATACTTTTGAGGAGTGGGAAGCAAACAGAAGAGCCAAAGCAACAAGAAGTGATTATTCATGCTCGAGAAAGGAAGTAGAGGTGGAGCCTGTTCCAAAGGAAAAGCCAACTTCAGCCGGCCAACCTAAGGACACTGTGTTCCTACTTTTACCACACCATCTCCTTTTCCTAGTCGTTTTCCAAGTCAAAGAAGAGCTCCTAGGCAAGAGATATTATGGATATTTTTTAGCAAGGTGCATATCAACATTTAATTTATTGAGGCCATCGAACCGTATCCGGGTATGCCAAGGTTACAAGTATTTAGTGTACAAGGAAGGAGAGGTTGATTGCTAACGAGATCACTCGAGTGGGAGAAAGTGCTCCAGTCTATGTTGCTAAAGAAGATGCCTACAAAGTGTAAAGATCCCGGTGGTTTTACGAGTGCCAATTACTATAGTTGATAGACGGTTTGAACGTGCTTTGCTTGATTTGGGAGCTTCCATAAGCATGATGTCGGTCGATGTTTATGATTCTTTGAATGCAGGGACCTTTAAAGGAGACAAGGATTATCATTCAATTAGCTAATAAGTCTAACGTATATCCTAAGGGACACATGGAAGACGTGTTGGTACAAGTGAATGAAGTGATCATTCCAGTTGATTTCTTTGTTGTGGATATGCAGCATGGAGACAATTGTTCTTCTACTTCATTACTTCTTGCGAGACCATTTATGAAGACTGCCAAGATGAAGATTGATTGCGATGTTGGGACACTCACTATGGAGTTTGACAAAGAGGTTATACACTTCAATATCGTTGAAGCTATACATTATCCAAGTGATATCCATTCTGCATTTTCTATTGATGTTGTTGGTTCGCTAGCACAGCAGATGTTTGATTTGAACAACAAAGATGCACTTGAATCTGTGCTACAAAATAACATTGATTTGGATGTCCATGACATGTACAAAACTGTTATAGATGGGCCTTTCTCGTTTACTTCAACTCCTCCCAAGCTGAGGGTGGGACTTGGGTTGGTTGGTCGGGTTGGAAGGCTTGGTAGAGGCGGACCAGGTAGAAATTCTTTGCCCAGGATTGCCCATGGAACCGTGGAATCCGTGGAGAGTGTTGCCCAAGTCCAGCCTTGAAGTTATATTCCTCGGGTTCCCAGGTTGGCGTGATTGACCCATGCTAATACTTTACAACATAAAAATTGTGGACATAGAATCGGGGTTAGTTAATAGAGCTCATATACATATATATATACACACATATAAACCCTAATAGACCTAATTTAAAGTATTAAATTTATTTTTATTAATGTGATAATAACAAATTTTAGTAATTATAAGATTTGATTATTATATTTAGCTTAAATTTCCAAATAACTTCGATTATTGACAATAATATAAATTTTTATTTCATATTAAATTAATAATGAGATAGATACTGATTTATATTTTCATTATTAGAGTTTTGAAGATAATGGCTAAAATTACTGCGTTTAATAGATAGTACTATCGATTATAAAAATAGTTTATATAATTATATTATAGTTCTTAAGGTTGGGTGAGTTATCTGAGTTAGAAATATTAGTGCCCATGCTTGCCTGTAAGTTTAGGGTTTATTAAAATTGTCACAGAAACTTCGAACTTGTTAAAATACATTGTACATGCCTGACGTTTGGGTTGGGCATGGGTTAGGTGGGTTGACTCAACCCAAGTCCCACCCCTACTCCCAACCAATCAGTACTCGGTGCTAGATTGACATTCTTCCAAGGCTGTAATAGTGGATGGATCCCACTACACCCAGAAAATTAGCAGGGCCCACTACTATTACAGCCCCGAAGAAAGCCACTGGATTTTCCCGGTCAACAAATAGCCTTAACCTCTTTCTTTAGGTATCATAATGACCTCAAGTACTGATAGCCACGGATTTCTCCCGGTCAAACAAATAGCCTTAACCTCTTTCTTTGGTATCATAATGACTCGAGTACTGATAGCCTTGACCTCTTTCTTTGGTATATAATGACCGCATAGGGAGCCAATAATAAGTGATGACTGATGAGACTTCTTCTCAATCTCAAGTGATGAGACCCTCAAACGTTTCAGTTTAGATGTGGTCTAGGCGTCTAGCTAGTTTTAAATGATTCAAAGGCTAAAAGAATCAAATGATCATTTCATGCTTTGCAAAAAACACCAATATTGATTTTCGAGTGGTCTCTGAGATAATGCGAGTAATGTTTAGCAAATCGGTTCCATTAATAGCACTTGACCATGAAAACCATTTAGTGATGCACGTAGACCTATGTAGTCAAACATCAGACTTATAGACATGAATTTTCATGTATCTACAGATATCACAATAATATTCTGATAATAGACAGTACAATAGTTTGCAAAAGAAACAAAGCCATATCTAGTGAGATAAGTCTACAGCTAGTTAGGATCAATACTTGGTACATGCAGCATACACATAGCATAGTAAAATGTTAGCAAAACATGCTTGGTGCTGTCACTGTACCAAGTGGTTGAGTCCTGCAGTAAAAAAATCTTCTGAACGAGAGAGGAGGGTTATGACCAATCCTTCCCCAGTTAAAAGGGGGATATAACTACTGCCTTTTGCCTACTTTGAGTTTGCGGGGAGTGCCTGCACAGTCTTATACCAGTTCGGTACTCCTCCAGAAACTTCATCTTTGCTTAGGGTATAGTTTCACTAGTCACCCAGTAGATTTAGAAATGAGCGAAATTAAAAAACTTCGCACAACACTGTGAAAAGTTAAACAAACAGTTTGAGAATCTAGAGAAAAGTTAAGAATTGATTATCCTAAAACTTTGCACAGCAGGTCTCAATAAAAGTAGCCTTCTTGCAATTAGATATTTGAGCACCACTCTCCAAAATCAGGTTGATCCAACTCGAGTT
Source organism: Papaver armeniacum (assembly GCA_023531295.1). Taxonomy (NCBI): domain Eukaryota; kingdom Viridiplantae; phylum Streptophyta; class Magnoliopsida; order Ranunculales; family Papaveraceae; genus Papaver; species Papaver armeniacum. Next base: position 8,732 of record JAJJWW010002494.1, on the reverse strand, counting down.
CCACAGCTATTTTCTGGAACAACAAAGATTTCTTCTGCTCTTCTGCGGAGGAGATCAGGAGAGTGACATATAAGAATTCTTTTTGAATAAAGAAAAGCTTTTCAGATAACACCTATCATTAACCAAGTGATCCACAAATATCAGACATCTAAAAACATGGAGAAAAGCAAAAAGCTGTAACGTTTTTAAGGACGGTTGAAAATCGGAAGCTCATGTTTGATTAAGCTGAACAAATACAATTCCCCATAATCCCATATAGCAAATTTGATCAGATGGATAATTTACTGACGCATATTAGACCTAGTATGAATGATTTATTTTAAAACTAGTCATGAGAAGAAATGGTTCAATGAATCAATATAAATGCAACTATGCAAGTACTCAACAATATTTACCTTTTCAAGAGTTCAAAAAAGTTGTGTGACTTCCTTAAAGACTTCCTCCAGCAGACGGCGCACTATTGATCTGTGACAGAAGGACCATGAAGTTGTTGCACGCACCCTTACACTAATAGCGTATGTAGGAAGCTTCTTAGAGAACTTAATTGACAGGCTCAAGTATAAATTACCTCTTCAAGCCTTCCCAAACTGCGATAATATTCAATTACAGGAAGACTTGATGTCTCGTAAACCTCCAACCGCTTCTTCATGGCTTCGATGTTATCATCTTCTCTACCCTTCATTGGACAACAGCAACAACAAAGGAAAAATAAGGTGATAAAGACAGGAATTTTTAAAACAATTGCAGGAAGGTGAGAAAAGTGTGGCATCGATCCTCTAACCTGATTTCTATGAAGAATACGTTCCACCATGACCTCTTGCGAACAAGATAGATAAAGTACAAATTTTGGCTCTAGCGGACACTGTCAAGTAAATTCAAATGTTTATAAATAGTACATAAAAGAAGTAATCTAAACAATCAGATTTGATAAATGTACACATTCACATACTGAAATCCAATTCATTCGAGGAGATTGTGTAATCAGACCAAAGGGGACTTACAGCAGAACAAAATGCAACTCGATTTTCCTCACTGCGTGGGAACCCATCAATTAGAAACTTTTTCTTGCCACTTCGCTTCATCGCCTTTAGTATAAGGTCAACCACAATCTCTGAAGGGGCGAGCTTTGCCTCCTTAATGCAGTTCTTAATCATGGTACTGTAATAACAAGTGTAGGTGATAGATGCCATTACTTAACATTAACAATCCATATGGAAATAACGCGGTAATGAAATCAGTAAATCAAACTACATAGTACTACTACATCACGAACATTTGTAGCGCACCACGAGTTAGTGCACAAATGTGGTCATTAAGGCAGTTTCAATCAATTGTTTTGTGAAAGGTGAGGCTAATGACAATGAATGGCGACATGTGTATGTTGGGGAAAACCAAATAGAAACAAGAATTGTTCGCATACGTACCCATGTTCGGACCCAGATTCTTGCTCTAGCCGAAGGAGATCCCCAACACTGAGATGACAGAACTGATCATACTTGTGGACAATCATCTTGCATTGCGTCCCCTTTCCACTACCAGGACCACCTGAATCACAATAGTACAAGGATCAAATTCAGATACTTGTCAATTCTCAGACCCAATCGATTGTTATAATTCATTCGCGAGACAAATTTTAAGCTTACCCAACACGAAGATTATTGTAACCTCATCGTCTGATAAACTTCCACCCATCTCCTACAATGATCAGAAGAAAAGGAAAAAATCACCAACACATTATGTAATTATCTATTGATTTCATGAAACTCTTAACGAAAATTTGTACTTGTTTAAGCAAAAACATTATGGGAATCGCCGAATCAGGCTAAAAAAAACTAACGAAACATCAATTTTGAAGCAGAGAGAGGTGTGTGTACCTGTTTTGCTTCCATAGAATTAGTCGTAACAAGAACAGAGACCTCTGAGAGTTGCAATGAGATGGAGATGGAAAACCCACTCTTTTTGTTTCTGTAAACCCTAATTTTTTGAGCACAGTTGGGGAGGAAGAAAGAAGAGAATACACTTATTTCTCTTGTTTGTTTCAGTCTTTCTGTTTCTGGAAAACACTCCACATTCACACTTTTCTTCTTTCAACTTCTAATACACTTTTGAATCACAACGTTTGCTCATGTATGTACGATTCTGTTAACCTAAGTGAACAATACCCATCCCCGATGTACGCGCAAAAGACAACTCAGCATTCCAACATGGCACCTACGTGGATTTTCTTATCTTGGGGATTGGGCTTTGGGGTAAATCGACCGTTCTTGGAAATCTCGAAGGAGTCCTCTAATCTTTGGGTTTTTAGAGCTTTTAAACTCATTTTATTTTATTTTTGGTCGGCAAAGAAAGAATCATATTGATTAAAAAGAAAAAGATGGTATCCGTAGAGGGATTTTAGAGCTTTTAAAGAATAATAATTAATTGGGGATATAGAATTAATTGGGGATATGAATTACTTTCCCCAACTCTATGATTTCGGCTAAGGGTGACGCATTTGAGTTATGAAAAATACTTCAAAATACCCTTCCCACAAAATAAAAATCAAAAACTTAAAATCAAAAAACAAAATCCATATCCCCATTTCCATCTCACTTCTTTATTAATCTTATTTAGGGGTTTGGGGATAAAAAAAGTAATTGGGGGATATAGATTACTTCTCCCAACCCATGGTGTCCGATAAGGGGTGATTTTGGGTATGAAAATACCAAAATACCCTTTGGTTAATTAAAAACATTATGAAAATACCATAATACCTCTCTACTAAAACAATAAAATCAAAAACCCAAACATATATCCCCATTTCTAATTCAAGACTCAGACTGTTAGGGGTTTAGTTTTTGAAAAAAAATTCAATGTTCTTCATCGTTCTTCGTCGATTCAAAAATTTCTTCGCCGATTAACCAACCCGAATCATTAACAATGCCTCCACGAAAGAAACCAAATGCCCAATCCAACTCAACATCATCGATTGCTCAACAAAAACAAAGTGAAAGACTTGCTAAGATTGCTCAAGAGCAAGAACACGAAGAAGCAACGTTATCTCGACGATCAACTACACAAATATATGGCTTCGTGGAGAAGGTAAGTCATTTAAAACTACTTTGTAGGTGTTTAAATCGTTCTATGGCAATGGGTTTAGGTTAGAATCGCTGAAACCTAACTCAAACAGATTGAGTTTCAGAGAGTACCGGCATTGTAATTCGTATGAATACAAGATGCTGGTTTTGTGTTCCCGCATTCAATCTATGATGAATACAAGTGTCGGCTTACAACCCTGAATAACCGTGAGACTGAATTTTCACTACCGGCATTCAATCTAGGATGAATACGGTCACGGCTTGTAGTAATCTCAGCGAGTGTTTGATAATAATTCGTGTATGCTCGGTAGTGGACTTAAAACATACGAGAGAGTTTATGAATTTGCCAACAAGACTCGTCATTGTTTTTTGGATTCATTCCATGCCAGTTTTGAGTAACTCGGCATGCATTTCTAATATTTCGAGCATGCCGTAGTACTCTTAAAACACACAGGAGAGTTTATGAATTTGTCACCAAGATCTAGCATAGATTTTTGGTTTCATTACTGAGCTGGTTTTAGGTACCTAGCATTGTTTTTTAATTATTCGAAAATGCCGGTAGTGGACTTAAAACATACAGGAACATTGTCAACAATGCCGGCATATATTTTAGGTTTCATTTGTATGCCGGTAGGTGGTACTGCAGACTGTCGACGATCAATGTGTACCGCTGTAACATTGTACCGCCGTGGTTTAGTTTAAGGTATTCAATGCCAGTACTAAAACCGAAGTTGAGTTGTCTTATATTCATTGCTTTCCGTGTGCTTACGATATAGGTCAAAAGCAAAGGAAGCCAACAAAAGAAAAAATAAAGATGTTGTCACTAAGAGAAGAAGGAGGGACGGTCTTGATACTCCTCGCCTCGCCTCCTCGAGGGAAAGATGAAGGTCGTAAGATTCGCTTGGGGGCTGGTACAAGAGGGATAATTTGGGAGAGTGGTGTTGACCGTAGTCGACTTGCAATCCGTGAGCACAATGATCACAATGAGCAAGATGAGCAAGATGAAGAGTATTAGTTTGGTTTGAACAATCTAGTGTTGGTTTATGTTTGTTTGTGAGTCTTGAACAATTTGTTTGCTTGATTTGTTTTCGGTTTGGAACCACAAAACTTAGGAGTTTGTTCTTCCAAAACTTAGGAGTTTGTTTTCGGCATGGTTGGTAACTAACATTCAATGTCAGAATCGAGTACTGCAGCATGCTCGATAGAAATTTATCAATGCCGGTAGTCAAGTGAAAAAAATTGAAGTTTCTGGATACTTTTCATCATGTGCCGGATAGAAATTTAAGCAACATACTATGCCGGAAACCGTATGCTGCATGCTCGAGAATTAACTACTTGTGCCGAAGTGGACCGATTAAAACCGTAAAAAACTCAAAACGGAATATTTTTTTACATCGCCGGAAGTGATGAAGACCATGCCTGAATTGGTGAAGAACCACGCCTGAAAATGGTGCCTGCATGCTCGATAGAAATCTATCAATGCCGGTAGTCAAGTGAAAAAAATTGAAGTTTCCTGGATACTTTTCATCATGTTCCGAAGATAGAAATTTAAGCAAAAACCATGCCTAAGTAGGTCCGCGATGCTCGAAAATCACATAACTCAGTGCTTTGGAATTAGACTCATTTAAGACCGGAAAAAAGGTTTTGAAGATGAAAACCGGAAAAAGTAATCGTAGTTTTGGTCTTCATATAGTCGTAGCCGATAGTTGATAGAGAGACCATGCTGGATTGTTGTTTTGAGCATAGAAAATAAAACAGCATGCTGTGCTCTGAAACAATACCTAGCATGGTTCTTCATCATCAATCGACCATCCTACGTGATGCATTAATACGAGAAAAATTCAAAGCAGGAAGTGATGAAGACCATGCCTAATCGATGAAGACCATATGCGGAACATGATACCTATGCATGCTCGAGAATTTCCTATCAATGCTAGTAGTCAAGTGAAAAAAATCAACATTCAGGATACTTTTCATCCTGCTCCATGCATAGAAATTTAAGCAAATACTATGCGGAACATGTATCCAGCATGCTTCGAAAGCTCAGATTTCCATGCATCGTTACTGCTCAAAACAAAAAAATCAGCATTCGCAAGATCAAAACCGAAAAAAATCGCCACGCCTGAGATAGTGGCAAACAATTTCACAACATTTCCAACAATTGCCCGCATGGGTTTTTGGTTGAATACCATGCCGGCACCAAGCTTTTTCAAATTTGCAACAATGAGTGGATTCAAAGAAAAAAATCAATTTTCAACCTCTTATTAGCTGTAATTCTCTATCATAATCATCTTCCATTTTCAAAAAGAAATTCTTCTCAAATATTTTTTCCCTCCTTCTACTCTCACCCCAAACTACAAATAAAAATACACACTAAACTATCCCCAAATACTTAAGATTTTTACTAATTATTATTAACCACTAAACCTAATTAGTGAGGGGTAAATTAAGAATTAAAAATAATTACATAAGGGGTGACCAGTAATTGCTATTGGGACTCTATTTTGTCTTATATCTATATCTCCCAATTAGTTTCCATATCCCCAATTAATCATTCTTTTTAAACTCATTTTATTTTATTTTGGTGTCAAGAAAAAAATCATATTGATCGAAAGAAGAAGATGGTATAAAAGATTTACACCACCCAGTCCAAGTACAAGAAAGAAAAATACACGAAGAAAAAATAGGAAAGGTCCACAAACAGACCCATCCTAGAAATACTAAGGCACCTCAAAGCAAATCGAAGCAGTTTTTGATTACATCTCCTTAGAAACATCCCCAAACTCTTTCTCAAATAAAGACCAGGAATAAAGGCACTAAATTATCTTAGTTGACCACTGTAGATTTCACTGCAAACCTTATCGGTGAAGATACTTGAGTTCATTTCTGCAAATGCATCATAGTATAGAATGTTGGAATAAGATTCAGGATCATGAGTTAAAGAAGAAGAGGAATTGAGTCGGATGCTAGGATTGAATAGCTGTCTCGGCATCCGACAACTATTTAAACTCATCTTATAGGGAGTTTAATTACAAAAATGATATTTACCTCTCCTTATTCTTCACCTTCTTACTCTCTTACCTCAATCTAAACCCCACATTTGAGTTCAAATTTAAATTCGAGTTCAGAGTGGGGTTCACTATTTCCCAAAGTATGGGGTTTAGATTAGTGTGAGGAGAATAGGGAGGTGGATAGCATTACATGTTTCATTACGTGCACACTCCTCTAAAAGTGTATATTTGGCATGTTCATTTGATTGGTTGATTAGTTAAGCGATGGCCTCCTACCCTCCATGTTTAGAATCTCAGACGTATGTTACATAACTCTCTTAATTAAGTCGATGGTGGAGATTATAATGTTATGTGCACACTCGTTAAGGAGTATGCATAAAATCGACTCTCTTATTGGGTCGAGATTTCTATAACTCTCTAGCGAGAAAAGTCAGCCGATATAGGCATTATTGAATTTCTATTTACTTATAAAAAAATCTTACTTTTAACTAATGTTGTACATGCCCTTGACATTTTGTAAAAACTTTGTTTTGAGACATCTTGTTAACAAAGCTTAAGGTAACACAAAGTATAATATGTTTGTATTATAAGACTAGGATATGTTCATTATACATTGATACTCTTTGCAAGATTGTTATACTCTACTTATTATATACAATTCGTATCAAGTATTGATTTTATTGATTTATGGCATGAGAGAGTAATAAATGTGAACTATAATCCCGTTATCAAACAAGAGCAATTTTTATTAAATGCAACTTTAAAAGAGTTCTAAACGTTAAATCTAGTGTAGAAAGAAACTAAAAAGTCTCTGAATTTGAACTTTAATATGACTAATATTTTGGAGAGGCTTGATATGATTTTAATAATTAAAATTTTAAGGAAGAAACACGAGATGCCTTTAACCTAATCCCATTACATCGAAGTTTCTTAAAAATAAATATGGTCATTTAGACAACAAACCATCCCATACTTTTTTAGTTTAAATTACGTATATGAAAAGTTAATGAAGAATATTGGACGTACATATGTACATGACTTAACATGAATTTTTCCAGCATGATTGAAAGTATATGTATGTGTTATACATTAGAAAAAGACTAGACATAACTCGCGTTGTTAGGACACTAATAGCAAAATAAATAATCACAGAGGACTTTAAAGAGTGTTTGGATATTAGTAGCTACTAATAAATAGCCACATGAATTAAATATTGAAGAGGAGTTTAAAGAGTGTTTGCTTATTTCAAGGTAAAAATTAATTATGATATATATATTTATAAGGTTATCTCAGGTATATTTGAAGGGATATAATGATGCAACTTGGAATAATTTAGAATCAAATCTAAGTTTGTAGTTGGATGAGGTTTTACAAAAAGCAAATAATGTTGTATCTTAATTTCAAGAATTACCACGTAGCCTGGGTTTGATTGGTAAAAGCTAACAATCGCACCCAAGTATAGGCAAACTCACCACTAACTCTAAAAATAATGAAAAAGATTTGAGATAATAAACTTGTACTTTATTGATAGAATCTTCAAGTTGAGGATTGATCTTTCAACCTTGAGGATATGATACACGGTCCTTTAGATTAGAGGCTAAGCAAATATATTATTAGACTTGAGGTGGCACTGCTCAAGAATCATGTGTTCCTAAATGGAGTACATTTACTAAGTCACGTTCTAGAGTATTGCGGACTTGGACTTGAGGCTTGAAGATCCTTACATTAACATTAGTCTTTGGGCTTATTAGAACATATGGTATCCACTATCCCGGCAAGGCCAAATAAGATGTCAGGACAATTGAAAGCGTATAACTATTAAAATCGAACTTTGTTGAATTTCAAATATCAAGAGAAATGGGTGGAATAGACTCACATGGTATTTCTTGGATATCAATAGACATTTCCAATGGATTCATTGTTGGAAAATTGGGTTGAAAAACAAGAGGATGAAAAAGCAGAAACAAAACAATGAGTGTACCCCTGACTTCAAGGCTCTTTCGATTCTTTTTAGACAATAATTCGACCTTTCCCGACCAACTTGGCGAGTACAACAGTGTCTCTCGAATTATGCCTCTGGGATTCAAATGAAGCTCCTAACACCGTAATCGAATTCAAGGATTGTACTTTCTTGGCCCACCAAGAATCACATTGTATAAGGTTCTGATGATGCTATTAGAGAAGAAAACAAATTGCTTTTGATGTGTTGGAATGGGAGAACATCTTCGCTACTTCTTATAGTGATAATTGCGGTGCCTCGTTGGTAAATGCTCGCTTCATCACCTGGGCCGGCACACTTCATAAAAACCATTAATGGTGACTCATGGGAAAGAGACGATCCGCTCAAATTCTGAATTGAAACTCGAATGGAACCTTCTAGGTTTTCTAAAGTAAAACCGGTAGGTGGGATCTCCACGAGACGCCAGCTCTCGACTGCCTCGGGCTGCTTCCTCATCGTGACTCGAAAGTATTATCTTGGATAAGACTATGCTCGAGGGATTTATCTCCGATATGTAAGATTAAAAAGCAAGTCACAAACATATCTGGCCTCCATCAAGCTTTGTGACTCACACACATCTTGCTTCGCAATGCCATACGATTAAGATTGGTCATGGAGTGTGATTGATAATACCAGGCTATTTTT